>BMAW01104572.1:254375-297637 GCA_019974015.1 Nephila pilipes | reverse complement strand
ACACACATATATACATATATATATATATATATATATATATATATATGGGTGTTTCGAAACTCTTGAGCAAATATTTAAAGGGGGATAGAATATATCTAAACAAGCAATTTTCAACATATAATGCATAAGTGGAGAACAGTGAGTTGCTGAATGGTGACGTACAGTAAACAGGAAAAGATCGTGCCTTCTGAAATCCACGGTAGAAATAACTATGAATAAGAAAATTCGCGCTTTATGCTATACATTACAGCGGTTCACCACTTGGTTCTCGCCTATACATTGTATGGTGTTCGTGATTTCTAAAAGGCCTTACATTTTTGCTCTTGAGTTTCGGAACACTCTGCATATATACTCCTTACCTGTAGCTGAAAATATAGAAGATCTTTGGAATAAAAATAATGCTTTTTTTTATAAAATAATTTTATTTAATAAACATAATAAAAAAAAAAGAAAAAAATCACTTTAGTATGAAAACGTTCTAGAAACACCTGCTTTATCTATAAAAGTAACATATTTTGATCTTTTATATTTATTGGTTATTGTAAATTAATTATGAATTTCACTTTTTTGATAATGTTACATATATAAAATGAATTATAGAGTTTAAAATAAAAAGAAATTAAATTTGCGTGAAAAAGCAACTAAAAAGAAATGATTGCTGATATACTAGTATATTACATAAACGAATTTGTGTGTGTGGATGATGTATTGGAAAGATTATAAAACACAGGAGATAAAATTTGGTGTATCCATAAAAGTGTATTAATATCCATTGTGTGTTCCTCGAAGCCGTTTTCTTTTTGAAATTCCCCTAAGAGTTTTTAAAATTTAAGATTAATGTGGAATTTTTGCTTCCTCAGAGAATGCGCAGGTCACGAATTAAAAGCTTATTTGTGTGTGAACAATGTAGATGATGGATTACAAAATACAGGGGTACGAAATTTGGTACGAAGAATCTATGAGTACTCATAGTGTGCGCCTTAAAGTTTTTTTTTCTTTTGAAATTTGCGTATGAACTTTTTTTTTTTTTTTTTTTTTAAAAAAAATTAAGTATTAAGTGGATTTATCGTCATATGTCGTCTTTTGCTTGTTTCATATAGATCTGACGCATTATATATATTGAAGTCTCGTCTATTTTCTTATTTATAATTATATTTTTTCATTTGTTTGTGATTTGCATCAGAATATATATTTATCTTATAACTCATTGTCAGCTTTATTTTATTGATTCTGTTTATTCTTTTTATATTCTGTTTCATTCTAATTTTTAGTTATGACTTAATAGTCTACTATCTCAACTCATTCTGTTTTGTCTTTGGGACATGACAATAAATTCAACTTTCATCGCAGTGATGATGTTTTTCCTCAAAGCATCTCTTTCGTCGCGAACGTACAGCTACCAGACTTGACCCACTTCGACGCTATTCCGTATTTGAAACGGCGTCAAGAGGCATGGAATCCAACTCCCTCCTCTCACACGAGACGTGTACGCCATCCTATGTTATTTGTTTCTTTGGAAAGAGCGGTGGCAGGACCTCAGGGACCTCCTTCTAATTCGCATTATTCTGGACGTATTTTGATCGGCGTAAGCCATCAAGAACTCG
Organism: Nephila pilipes; assembly: GCA_019974015.1. NCBI lineage: Eukaryota > Metazoa > Arthropoda > Arachnida > Araneae > Nephilidae > Nephila > Nephila pilipes. The sequence continues at coordinate 296,033 of BMAW01104572.1, read as the reverse complement.
ATCTTTTATGCATCGTAGCATCTTTAAAAGCCGTACGCAACTCTTCATATAAGAATTGGTAGCCTTAAATTAGTCCATGTGAAAAGGGTGGTATTTTATAGTATATTATTGCTCCCATAGCGCAGAGATAGTTAACTTTTAAAAACTAAATTTAAAACATCTGTTTTGTTGCGCTGTTCAGGCGTGGGACTACTTGTGTTATAGTAGTTAAATTCTTCATATTTCCAGAAAATTCTTCCTCTTTTCACGTGCAGACAAGAAATGACGTTAGTGGTACTTATTTACATACTACGACATTAATGTCAGTCTTTATTGAACATTCCTCGTAATAATTAATTTTTGGTTTCAATTTTAAAAATTCTTACCCTGCTTGTTATTGTATAATATTTAATTTTAATGTTTTTTACACTTAACTTTTAAATCCTGCCTGAGATGTATTTGTTAACATTTTTTTTAAAAAATTTAATGTTTAGCATTTGATTCCATCCTGATATGTATATTTATTGTTGACTAATAAAAATTTAATGTTCCACAATCAGCATATATATTAATTTATACAGCTTTGCTCAGAATGGAAGATCATGCCTTGTTTTGTCAAAAGGCTATAGGGGTCTCAGGACTCTTAACGCTTGTCCGTGTATAGAAAAAAATATTTTTCAAAACAATATAATTTACCAATGAAACAAAGCAGCAACTGAAATTTTTACCAAATGATATTCATAATTATTTACATTTTTTCTCATATTTTCATGAGATTTCAAGAAATTTTTTAAAGTCATAATGAAAAATAAATTGGACATTTTTTTAAAATTAAGGAAACAATTAAGGAACTAAGGAAAGCTCTAAAAAGTTATACACACTTTTTTAGAGCTTTTTAGAAACTTTAGAAATTTTTTTTAATACAATTATTTAAAAAAATTCCAAATTTTAAGAAAAAAATCCAAATAAAATTCATATGAAAGATTTTCTGTTAATAATTTGTATAAAATTTGATCTATAAGTCATAAAGAAACTTATTTCGAACATATACATAAGATTTCATACTGATATCTTAAATAGTTTCTTAGAAATCCTGCACGCAAGTTAAAAATTTTTGTTCTGAGAAAAAGGAAGTTAAAAGTTAAAAAATAACAATAAAAGAATTCAAATCAAAATTTAGTTTTTTCTCAATAACTCTTGGAGTTTTCGAAGTATCGTTATAGTTTTGGTACCAAAATGTTCAGAACAAATGAGGCTCTAACATATATTTTTTTTTCAAAAAATCAAAGATTTTGAGGTTTAAGGGTCCTGAGACCCCTTTCTATTATCATCATTAATAAACCCCTTTCATCATAAGTTCTGAGAAATCTTCAAGCATGCTGGTGCGTTTATAGTAGTTGGGACCTAAAACAAACATTCACTTGTTCGATAGACTTTTTATACTCTTCGTAATTTATCTCCACGTATGTTGGTTTTTAAAATTAATATCCCAAACAACCTTCTCATTATTTCTCCAAGTCTCTGGAACTATAATGCCATTAAAGAGGGTTTTATTATGCTTCTTTTCAACTGAATTCGTCACTCTATGTTAAATAATTTAATAATTTGAGGAAATGTTAATGATTTTTTTTAAAAAACCGATTTCCTAGAAAATAGTTTCTGGTTTATGTATTGGCACATATTATTCATGTAGTTATATGATTTTATTAAGTCGCAACAAATCTCAAGGATAATCTCTTCAAATTGTTTAACTGTCTCCGAAATTTCTCTTTGCTTCCACAATGGATAAATGCATGATATCTGCTCCCCAATAAACTTTGATATTATTTCATACATCTTTGCTTATAATTGAAAGAAAAATAATATAAAATTTAACATTTTTTACTACGTTTTTCAGAATATTTACTATTTCTTCTCAGTTTATAGTAGTAGTTATTCATTACTTGCGAAGAAAATCATTTATTCCATTAATAGTGGATATTTCGTTTAATTATCAATTTTAGAAAAAAATTGGTCTTGTTTAGAAGACTAATATTTTAATTTCGTAGAAACTTCCTTACAGCCTTTAGTTATAATTATTTCCTGTTTGTGGAATTAAATAATTTACATTTTATTACGGAAGTTTTTATCGCTAAATTATCAATTTTTTGACAGTTTTTTTTCCGGTACATAAGTGAGGATTTTAAATTCCTTAGAGAGAACCATTGTTCATATTCTGTTGTGCCACTTTGTATTGTGTTCATTTTATATTTCAGTTCAAAACGCTCAAGTTTATTATATGGTGGTTTAGATTCTTTAAATAAATAGGTTGGATTGATAAGTCTTAGACATTTTTTGTACTTCAGTTAAAGTTGTCTTTTATTTTTCAGTGTTTAAGGTTGCCTGAAATTCATTAATTGTTGTGCATTGATTACTTACTGATTAAAGATTTTTTAATTTTTGTTCTATAGTTTGGAAAGTAAATTTGTTTATTACTTATACAAAATTTTATACATACTTTTTGAATGCTTTTATCATTATATACCTAACAATTGCTTCAATCCACACGTATGATTAATGTCTACTATAATATTTTTTGATTTTTCATTATTGCGTTCAGTTGCTGAATTATGCTCATAGTAAGTAATGTTTTCTACGTTTATAGCTTGTAACAGTTTTATATTGGAATTTCCATATAGAAATCTTATCTAAAAATATTTTTTCTGAAAACATCCAGTCTTAAAATTCAATCTTACTGTTATTTGTTTGACTTGCATTCTAGTATTTTTGTAGTTTTAAATATTGCAACTTTCGGTTTTCAATTTCTATATTAAATATATTTAACTTTTATTTACTATATATATATATATATATATATATATACTGAAAATTTATGAAAGAATAATTTAAAATATTTAAAAAAGACAAAAATCCAGAAAGAAATGTAACAGTGAAAGAAAAATAAATGAAAATATGGAACCCAGCAAGTCAGAAAGCAATATCGAGCTGAGGACCGATTAAGCGGGGTTAAACTAGTTTAATGGTACCAACCTTCCCCCTTTGCGACTTGGTAGGCTGAATTAGGAAATCCAAATTGCAAAAGAGTTCATGATTAAAAGATGCAAACAAATTCAGCGATAAAATCTACAAAAATAAAATCAATAAAATCTAATATAATAATAATAATAATAATAATACACACACACACATATATATATATATATATATATATATATATATATATATATATATATATTTCTAATAATGTTTGACTTAATTCAATACTTGTATTGTCAAATTTTCTTTTCCTACTCAATGTGATATTTGATTCTTGTTATAAAAGTTATTGAATTTTTAATTTTTGAAAAACTCGGAATTAAATTTTATAATTAATTACAGAATCATTCAAATAGACCAGTGTTAATTTATAATTAATGTTTATTTGTTGAAAAATAGTATTTTTTTTTACTATTCAAAACTTTTAAAACTGTCTATAATTAGTTATGTTTTTAAACTTTCAAATTGCTTATCGCTATACGACCAGAGAATATTTTTTAAACTTATTCTCAATAAAATTATAGCTCAGCATCAAATTATATGCCAATGTTTTAAAGTCCTTTTTGCAGCTTTCATAAAATTGAAGAATTTTTGCTCTAAAAAATAATTTAGTATTTTAATAAATTATTTTTAAGAGAAGTTTAGTATTTTAGTAAGTAATGTTTATAAGTGAAATCATTTTTAAGGTTAGTAATTGTATCGCTCATGAATATAAAAGTGACAATTATGGATACTTTTCTCCAATTAAAATACAGTAAAATAAAAATTTAAAAAATTAACCTCAATTTTTTGATTTGACGTATCCAAAAATTAATGTATAAAATGTCAAAATAAAAAATTTATTCATTTCCTAAAGAAACTAACAAAGAATGTTAATAATAAATTTTCACATATTTCATTTTAAATAAATTTTTATTGTTGCCTTAAAATAAAGCCTTTTCGTCACAAGTTATTTATTTATATTAGTCATATATTTTTGTTAAAATATCATTACTCATAAAAAGTATTTTATGATTGGTAGCTGAATCGTTAAAATTTTTAAATCACCCATGTGAAGAAATTAAATTTAACGTTAACTATTATTGAATTTTAATTTCTGTTAAAAGTTTAATGCAACATTTCGTATAATTAGTAACGAAATAATAAAAATATTTACCAATTGTTATTTTAAAAAATACATTCTTTTTGAAAAATAATTTTCTAATTTATGAAAGCTTTTAAAAAGTTCTTTGATTAATTAACAACAAGCATTTCCCCCATTAGGTCTAAGTTTAAATGTGCCCCCTTTGTAATTTTATTTACTAAATTACTCTATACTTGGAGGTTAATTTACTGTTCACTTAAAATTACTCAAGATATTACTTAAAAGTTGATTCTCATTTTCTCCTTTCCCTTTGTATAAATTTATTTGCTAAATCATTCTTTCCACGGAGATTTGTTCACTGATCAATTAAATTACTCAAAATGTTATTTAAAATTTGATTCTCATTAAAAAAAACTTATATATATATATATATATATATATATATATATATATATATATATATTATATTGTTTATTTATTTTTTTTGTTTATTTATTTTGAAATATTATTTTGTTTATTTTTTTAATTGGATGAGCAAAATTATATTAAATTTTGTAAAATTAATTCAAAGAATATTTGCTGGAAATCTTATATAATAATAAAATACACAAATTACTGTAATTGGTTGTTTGAAGGCATCTGAAGAAATATTCAACCATTTTGTCTCTGCAGCCTTTCATATTTCCAAAATTGTTGCAGGTGCAGGACTTTTCACACGAGCTAATCTTTCAGTCATATCCTATATATATATATATATATATATATATATATATATATATATATATATTATCATGCCACTTACATATCCCCACTCATATCTAGATGGACAAATCGTTTCTTGAATTGTTTAGAATGTACTTTAAACCAATCGTGAATGATATGGTCCGATAACAAGACGCATTGTCGTCTTAGAAATTTCTGTTGTTTTTTGGGTACATGACGTCTATGAATGGATTTCAATAGTTTCAAAGTTGTTGATCATAATTATTTCAGGTCAAAGATTAGTTCGTTTGATCAGATGACCCAGTCTATCTCATCTAAAAACAAACCTAGCCTTTCTGACGCACCCCCTTTCCCTCTGACCAGTGTTTTATAGAAAACTTAGATCCACGGCCTCATGAGGTCTATACCATATTAGAACCCCGCCTTCAGTTCTTACCAAATAATATCGGGACTCATCTAACCAAGTAATGTTTTTTCAGTTATGCAGGGTCCAACCGATATGGAAACGTGTACACCAGAAACACTTCAGTTGCTTGAGCGTTGTTAGTAAAGGAGATTGAAAGAGTAATCTGTTGCCATATCCTTTGCAGTTATTTAAAAAATTATTCATTTTTGTAGAATTTCTTGTATTCGTGTTTAAAATTTTGCAAAGAGCATTACTAGGATTTTTTCTAAGAGATATAATTCCTTTAAAAAATTATTCATTCTTACCGAAACTAATTCATGAATTCTATAGTTTCTTGTAACTTAGTTTTGATGGACAGAAGTGGCTTAAGGCTCTCTAAAATCAAAAGAAATGTTTTTCATATTCTCAATGCCTCTCAATCTTCGAATTTTTCACTGCATTGTAAATTCATTTACATTTATAGATACACTCATACAAAAATATCGATGCAACTTACAATTTTCTTCAGTGCGTTTTCCAATGGGATTTTTATAATATACATTCATTTGCTATTATTACTTGAACAGCTAATAATGAACAGCTAATCGCTTATATGTAATTATAATTACATATAAGCGATATTTTGAAAAAAAATTGATAATAAATCACAGTTCACTAATTTAAAATCTAAACATTAGAAAAATTCAGATTTAGGGATAAGAATCTTGTTCATATATATTCTCTAACGACTTTTATTTTTAAAAAAAGTGATAAGCAGAACCTCTTAACATTTACATATAAAGTGCATTCCAAAATTTAAAAGTTTATTTTTCACAAGTTTTTTTCTTAAAGTATTAGAATTTGATATTATTTGCTTTACTAGCCATATAAAAAAAATCGCGTGTTTGTTATTTATTATGAAATTTTTGAATAGTTTTATATTAAAATTTTGATTGAAATCGATTAAAAATGCATTCAAACAGAAATTAATTTTAAAATGTATTTCAGAGTTAGGATTAGTTTTAGTATTTTAATAATTTACATCGGAGTGATTTGTGCACTCAGAAGAAACATAAGGACTTTTGATGACGGACTGCGTAATTTTGAACCTTGTTAAGTAACTAGGTCGACATCTAAGCTGGCACCTAACTCTCCCAACTTCCACACTACTCTACGGGAGAACTTGGTACTTCGATAAATTTAACGTAAATCAGCCCCGCTACCGTGGTGGGTATTTAGTGGCATCATTGCTCGTATCTACGACTCTACGGAACAACGCCGGCCTTGAGTGTGCGACAGTGACCACAATTTACTCCGGGTGATTTAAAAAATTTTTTTTGTTCAATTTTTTCATGTACAACTATTTCTTTTACTAATAAAGGTCTTATACACCGTAAGCCTCAGATGTTGTTTCTGTTAAGAAATAGGATGTAAATTAATTTGAATCGATTTAAAATGTAATCAAAATAATTATTAATTCTAAGGATAAATGCTGAACATTATGAAAACTTCTTTCAAGATTATTTTAAGTTATAAATGAATCTCGTAACAGTATCGTAAAAAGAGGGAGTAAAACGAGTTTGTTAAGTGTTATTATCTGTATGACTTTATACTTATTTCCTTATGTTCTTCAGAGAAATAATTTAATAATTTTTTCTCAGAAAAATAAATTTGGTATCTCCATGAATGACTCAACTGAATTATAATATCGAGATGTTAATTATTGATTTAATTGAAGTTGATCAATTTTTAATTTTATTTTGTAAAAATCAAGTAATGGCTTTCTCATTAAAGAAGATTAAATTTAAAGTATTGTAAATTCTACTTATAAGAGCTTTGTAGATATGGGGTTAAAAAAAATGGGTGCCCTTCTGTTTAATAACAAACAGTTGACGGAATAAAGGTTTCTGTTTAATACTTTTTTGTGGACATTTACATCAATAGATAAATAATTGTTTTTAATTTTAAAAATACAAAAAGGAAATTAAAAGTAATAATATATTTGCAATAAGACGAATTATTAGACACTGTTACGACCCCCAAGGTATTGTGAATAACCAATGTGGTAAGAATGTTACGCCGACAGATGGCGTTGTTACAAGTAAGACCAGATTGTTATAAGATAACACATTTTGTAGTCAGTATACATAGGGTTGTTCAATAAAGATGTTGTGCGTGATATAGCGCTCTTAATTGCACTCTTAAATTGGAGTTAATGTCATTCCCCACAAACAATAACTAGGTTGGCGTTAGTACGTACATGTTTGGTGTCAGAAGAAAAGTGGGATATTAGTTAGGAGAGGTGGATTGTGTTAGTGTTAACCGTTAACCCTTGTTGTTTGCGCGGGAAAGAACGGTAGTGGAGGGTAACACGCGCATGGTGACTATAAATTTTGAGAGAATTTCTTACTACTGAATCCTTTTGTGATTTTTGTTGTATAGTAAGTGGTGCTTGATAATTTGAGTTAAATTATATTATTTAAGGTGGTAGATTATTAGAGTTAATTAGTGTTGTGTTCTATATTTGATAATTTGAGTTAATAGTGCTGTGCTCTGTGAGATTTATATCGTGAATTTAATACTGTTATGTTCTGTGATTTGAGCTTAATAGTGTTATATTCTGTGTTGGAGAATTTGAGATGAATAAAGTTGTGTTTTGTAATTCGTCATCTTAGTTTAATAGTGTTGTGTTCTGTGAGTGATAATTTGAATTTAACAGAGTTGTGTTCTGTGACGAGGGTGTAGTTTTTTTTTTCAATCGATTGTTTTTAGTGCTGATATTGCAAATTAAGAGTTGCTATTTTTTGTGTTAAAATGAGTCTCAAATCACTGAAGAAAGACGAGTTGAAACTCGTAGCAGAGGAGCCCATGATGTTCCAAGTGGAGCAAAAATATTCGAGTTAAAAAGCTTAGTAGAGAGTTCAGAACTCTACAAAAATGATGCTGAATTCGTACAAAATATTATTATTGGTATTCTTGAAGAAAAGAAATCAAAAAGTGAGAGAGAAAAAATACAAAATGAGAAAGAAAAATTAGAAAACGAAATAAAATTACTATTAGAGAAATTAAAATTATCTCAATTAGAAGAAGAATTGCAATTAACTCTCTCTCTAATGCCAGGAAGGAATTACCCCTAAAACAAGATACTGAGATAGAACCCTTAAGTGTAAATATTGAAAATTTAATTAAAAGTGTTAAAACATTGACAATTGCTGTTCCCACTAAAATAGAATCCTTCAATTTATTTTTTCAGTCAATTGAAAGGGCTTTTAAGACACAAAAGGTATCAGAAGAGTTTAAAGCCGAAATCCTGTTAAATAATTTAGGTGAAAGGGTTAATAATTTATTGGTATATGTCAGGGAAAAGGATATGATTGATTATAATTAGCTAAAATGTATTATTTTGAAAGAATTCCAGCCAACTCCTCAAGAATGTCTAAATTATTTTCGTTCTGCGCAAAAATTGCCATCTGAGAATTATGTGCAATATGCGTAAAAGTTAAGTGCAAATTTTGACTACTATTGTCATTTGAGGAAAGTAAATGATTTCAAATCATTATATGCTCTTATATTTTCAGATAATTTTTTAGTGAATTAGATCACCAATTAAAGTCTCACGTAACAGTAAAACAAGGAGAAATATGGTTTGAGCCCCAAATTATGGGACGTGAATGTGATATTTATTTATATTGAAAAGTTACTAAAAAACCAGAACCTATTTTTGCGAAAACATTTTCAGGCACCGAGAATAAGAGAAGTTAGGGAAATTATGAGAATAAATATCGCAATTATAATAATAGAAATGTTTCAAATGTATATGTGTCTAGAGTGAAAAATCATGTGTAAAAATAATGAAAATCATTTACTTAACTCGTGTCATAATTTTCAAAAAACGTCTGTAAAGGAACGTGTCGAAATAGTTGAGAGAAAAAATTTCCACGTGTATTGAAAACATTTCCCCTTTCGCCGAGAATATCGCCTTTTCAGAACGACCTTCCATAAATTCAACTTCTTTGTCCTCAGTCTCATTATCTCAGATGCCTGCTGTTTTATTGCTAATATGCGGTGCATATGCTGGCCGTATAGACGACAGAGCACATGCAAACAGATTAGTGAGAATTTTATGTGACAATGGTTCAGAAAGAAGTTGGTGTACGAAATCCCTAGCAAACTGCCTAAAATTAAAACCAGTTAGAGAAGAAAGATTATCAGTTTTTGCCTTCGGCTCAATAAAGCCCACTGTGAAATCATACGCCATAGCAGAATTAAAATTAACTAATAGATATAACCCTTATCAATCTATTCCGATTGAAGTATTAGTAACATATACTATTACTGCTTCTTCTGTTCATGTCCCAAATGTTCATTTGCAAAATATTATGCGATCTCGTGGATTAGATTTAGCCGATTGTTGCGAAAGTGATATAAATATTGAAATATTATTAGAAGCAGATGCTTTCTGCCTGATTACTGAAGCCACTTCTTTCCACAGGATAGATCAGGAGATTACTTGTGTGCCAACGATATTTGGTTATGCTTTACAAGAAAGTCAGGAGGAATTTAATTCTAGAGTTAAAAATACATTACGAACGAATTTTTGTGTAGCTGCTTTGGATGTTCAAACATTGTGGGAGCTTGAGGCTTTAGGAATTAGAGATAAGGAAGAGTTAAATGTTATTAGTAATAGTAAATGATAAATAGAGTAAAATGATAAAGCCTTAATAAATTAATTTCAGAGAAATATAAAATTTGTAAGTGGTAGATATGAAACTGATTTATTGTGAAAGTTTTCAGTTATGAGGAATTAGGAAGCAATTATTTTTTAGCTAAAAATTTGTTTGATGAATTAAAAAAAGGGTTTTCTAAGACCCATTGGGTTGCTAATGAGTATAAAGACTTTATACATGATCAGGAAAAAAATGGATTTATTGAAGAATGTGAGAGAGATGAATATGAATATTTTATGCCACATAGAGCGGTGGTTAGGGAAGATAAGGAAACAACAAAAGTTCAAACTCAAAATCTAAATTTAATCTTTCTCTGAACGATTGTTTGAAAACTGGACCAAATTTAAATCCGAATATTCTAAATGTAATTTTAAATTTTTGTAAATTCAAAATAGCATTTTATGCTGATATAGAGATGGCTTTTTTAATGATACGAATTTCCGAAAGAGATAGAAAATTCTTAAAATTCCTTTGGCATTCAGATAGGCCTAACAAAAAATATAGAGTTATGAGAATACAAAGACTACCTTTCGGTTGTATAAGCTCACTCTTTATTTTGAGTGCCACGATAAAACATCATATTAAGAAAACTGAAAACAGCAATCCTAAATCATTCGAAATGTTAAATTCAGCCCTTTACGTAGATGATTTTTTATTATGGTGGAAATAATGTAGGCGAGTCATTTGAGTTGTTGACAGATGCTGTATCAATATTAAAGCGTGGGGGATTTAATTTGAGGAAATTGAGATCTAACAGTAGAGAGCTGGAAAAACTGTGCATGGATATTGGACTTATCAATGTTGATGTAGTGGATGAACACCAATTGAAGGTTCTAGGATCGAATTGGAATCCTGATAAAGATCAGTTGTCGTTAGAGGTGAGGGATCTAGTAGATTCTTGGAAATCATTACGAAACAGTAAAAGATGCGTTTTACAGACAGCAGCAATAATTTTTGAACTTCAGGGTTTAATTGCGCCATTTGTTATACGTATTAAGTTGGTGTTGCAGGAAATTCTGGAAAGAGCCTCTGATTGGGATGAAGAGTTACCTCAGGACTTGAGAAAAAAATAGGTTAAGTGGTGCAAGAAACTGAAATTTTAAGTGACTTTACCATTTCGAGATATTGTTTTCTGGATAGTAAGAATGAGAAAGTCGAGGTGCATGTGTTTTGTGAGGCTTCACTTAGTGCTTACGTATCAGTGGTTTATTTTAGATATTGTGGAATTGGTGAGAATTATACAGTACTCTTTGCAATGTCGCAGAGCAGAGTAGCGCCGCTAAAGAAATTAACACTACCGTGATTGGAGTTGATGGCAATGGTGATAGGAGTTGGGAACTATCTTGAGAATATTTTCAAAAATGAAATCAGAAAAATGATATTTTGGAGCGATTCTTCTATTGCATTACATTTTTAAAGGAAGAGCGAAAAGATGAAAATATTTTGTTGCCAATCGGGTTGTGGAGATTCAGGAGAGATCGAGTCCGAGTGATTGGAATAATTGTCCATCATAAGATAATTCAGCAGATTTACTTACAAGAGGAGTTTCTGCTGAGAATTTGGTGTTTAATGAAAAAAGGTGGTTAGGTCCAGCTTGGCTTCTAAAGGGTATTGAGAATTGCCCTAAACAATTGATCAAAGGGTTACAAGCGATAGAAAAGTAGAATTACTAAGGGAGCAAAGGAAGGATCCTGTTAAAAGTTTTGTAGTTCAGTTGGAGTTAGTAGAGCACCTTTGGAATAAGTTTTCCGTTTGGAGTAAATTGCAAAGGGTTGTTGCTTGTTGGTTAAGATTCATAAGAAATGTTAGAAGGGATAAGATTTTAACTCCATTCTTAGAGACAGTGGAATTGAGTGTGACCCATGATATTATAATAAAATTGGTCCAAAGAACAGAATATGTCGAAGAAATAACCAACCTAAAGAGCGGGAAAATGTTAAAAAAAGAGTCCTTTAATTTCCTTAAATCCGTTCTTGGACAGCTGTGGATTACTAAGAGTTGGAAGACGCTTAAGAAATGACAACTTACCAGAGATTGTAAAACATTCCCTATTATTGCTGAAAAATCATCCTATCACGAAGATGTTGATTAAATTTTATCATCAAACATATCTGCACGGGGGAGTGCATTTAATCAACTCTGCTATAAAACAAAAGTATTGGATCGTAGGAGCAAAAACTATCATTCGTAGGGAAATAAGATGCTGTGTCACCTGTTTCAGATTTAGCTCTAAGTTTTCAAAGCAAATTATGGTAAATTTACCAGTTGCGAGAGTGAACCCAGGAAGAGAGTTTTTAAAAAGTGGGATGGATTTTGAAGGACCGTTCTTGATCACTTCTCGACGTGGTAGAGGAGTTAAAGCAATAAAAATGCACGTTTGTGTATTTGTGTGTTTCACGACGAAAGTTATCCATTTAGAATTGTCAAGTGATCTTAGTGCCCAAACATGCATCGCGGCACTAAAACGCTTCATCGCTAGGCGAGGGAAACCAACGGAAATATGCAGTGACCGTGGCACCAATTTCATCGTTGCAAACAATTTTTTAAGATCGTAGGAATTGGTCATTATTTGACCAATGAGGTCATAATATAGACTATGAATGTTTCATCTGCACCTAATTTCGGAGGACTGTAGGAGGCAACCGTGAAATCAATGAAATTTCACATGAAAAGAGTTATAGAGTCACAGACCCTTTCTCAAGAAGAGTTTTCCACAAATTTGGCTGAAATTGAAGCAGTACTGAACTCTCGACCTTTAGTTGCTGCTTCTGACGATTTAAATGATTTTTCTGTCATAACACCGGGTCATTTCCTTATCGGTTCAGAATTAAAGAGTGTTCCTGAACCCGATTATACCAATGAAAAAATTCCCATTCGGGAATGGTTCCCAAGGATCATAATTTGTCACCACTTAAGTGGAAAACGGCAAGAGTAATTCATACTTATAAAGAGACTGGTGACAGAATAAGAGCAGAGAACTTAAAAACTGTCTCAGGTGAAATGAAGAGATCAATCCATAAACTGGTCAGACTTCCTGTAAACGATTGATATATATTTTATTCCATTTATTTCGGTTGATATTTCACTGATAAATAAAAATTTGTGTGCTATTGTGTTATAATTTGATATGTTTTATTTTTTTAGTATTGTGCTTAGTTCTATTTGTAATTCGGTTGATGACGTGGTCATGGGGGCTCAGTATGTTACGACTCCCAAGGTATTGTGAATAACCAATGTGGTAAAAATGTTACGCCGATAGATGGCACTGTTACTAATAAGACTAGACTGTTACAAGATAATACATTTTGTAGTCATTGCACATAGGGTTCTTCAATAAAGATGTGTGTGATATAGCACTCTTAATTTGGAGTTAATGTCATTCCCCACAAACAATAACTAGGTTGGCGTTAGTATGTAACAAACACAGTTATTAAAAAGAGTGGATTATAATGTCAGAATGTCTTTTTTTAATTTTCGGATTTTTATTTGTCCTGATATCCTTAATACAAAATTTTCCTTCAATTATCTCTCGTCGTTCAGGAAGTAATCAAAACCATTTAAGGTATGTGCCTTCCTTCGGAACACATTTTTTTTTTTTTTTTAAAAAAAGAAACTTTTGTCTAACACTTATGTTTTTAGTTACAATGGTCTATAAAATGGTGAGTTCAAAAGTCATTTTCATGAACTTTTTTTTCAATTTTCATATATTGGCCATATTCGTTTAAAATTTAGTAAAAATCGACATCTACGCTAAAGTATATATAACAAATGCTAATTAATAAATTTCAATTTTTTTTCAACAACATACTTAATAAACACATATCTGTGTTGTGAAGCAAAAAAATGCAGTTATTTTTTTAAACTTACCAAGTTATACTAAAACTTATAAATACAACTTGATTTTACAAAAACCTATATTGCTTTTTTAAATAAAAATGGCTCCAAAATTAACAGTTATATACTTAAAAGCTATATTTGAAATTCATAACATACTTAGAGATGTACAGAACATTATGTTAAAATTTCATTTGAATATATAACAAACTTTTTAATAAATGTGATTTTGCGTAATCAAAAAAAAAAAAAAATTAATCAGTTTTCCAGAAAATGCAAATATATATATCAAAATTAAGTGAAGAAATAATTAGCAGAAACACCTACATCTATAATAAATAAATAAGTAAAGCTAAATTATGTATTTAAAAAGTATATTTTACATCGATATTTCTTAAAAATGAAGAAACAGCTGTTTAAAATGCATTGTTTACATATCTATGACTTAGTTTAGGTCTTGAAAATTTTCACTTCCGGTCACTTTAAACTGAACTTCCAGTTTAAAATCTGGGCTATATCTTTGTTTCAAGTTACTCTTTAGCTCTAGAAACAAACGCAAACTATTTTTGAAGTAGTAAATATGTGGGCTTTAATAAAGAACAATAAAGAACTTTTGAAAAATTTCAAGAAAACTGTGACTTTTGGGTGGGCGTATACCTTAAGTCCGATTTTGAAAACACCAAAAGGGATAGTATACATGTTCACAGTGATTTATTATCAATCCACTTTATCATGCGATGTCGGGAAATGAAAAAAATAAAAATAAATATCATAAACACAATGTTTTTTTTTTTAACATAGAACATCGGTTCATAAAAATATGCTCTACATTATAACTGAAAAAAAACTACTGAAAACGTATTAAAATAAAACCTCATTAAAAATACATTCGTTAAAAGGTGGTTGATAGTAAGTTTAAACTTTATTCGAATGAATCATTTGTTTTAGTTATTCTGATATATAGCTTCTTAAAAGTGTTCGCTTGAGATAATAATGTGAATAGAAAAAATTTCCGAACCTAAGCTAACTTGACAATTTTTATTGAATTCTGTAAAAATCAGTATTTCTCAGTGAAAATATTTTATATTACGAGTTAATTAACTATATTAATTAAATCATTCATTTACCATACTAAACTTGCTTCATTTAAGTTATTAATAGTGATATTAACTTAATCAACTGGGATGAGAATGGTTAAAGATTAAAAAGTTTCATATTTCTTTCGAATGTATATATTCGTCCCAATCTGAATAATTATTTAAATTCCGTAAATCCTTTCAGTGTGATAAAACCTTCAACATGACGTTATATTCAAGAAAATTATTTTACTGTAAAATTTTATTTATAAGGAATTGTCTTTTCAATTAAATGTTTTTTTTTTTTTTTATTTTAAAATATCTTCCTTTTTTTTAAAAAAAATAACGCAACAGATTAATACGTTTTTATGTAGAATCATACCTATGTAATTTTATATAGTGTTGTACTTACGAATTTATTTGCTATGTCGCATGAAAAATGTTTTTGTTTTTTTTGCAGTTTATTTCGTATTAGTAAAAATTTTAGTTTTTCTAATATCACGTAAATTTACTAAGTTGCGTTGATATTACAACCCAATTAAAATCTTACGGTTTAATTCGAAAATTCTGCTTTTGGTTATAGAAAAACATACGTATTTAATAAAATTTATTTAAAATATCTCACCGCGATTGGATATTGGGATTTCGAAATTTCAGAGCAGATCTTAAGCATACAACTCGAAATTGTATTTTGTTAAAATCAAAGAATGTATTCAATTCGTTTATTTATATTTTCGAAGTATTTGAAAATATTTTAGTTCAATGAATACTTAAATTCAAATTTTTATAATACGTAAAATGTTCATTATTTAGAAGCTTTAAACTTTTAAAAATCATAAGAAATTCAAGTAGGAACAAAAAAGTTTTCGTTAACCAAGTTATTTAAAATGAATTATGTCATACAAGTTGTTGAAAATTATTTACATCACATGATCTACCATAAAAGGTTATTTTAATTACATGCTAAATTATATTCGCTATGTTGTGGGAACAGTAGATATTATTTTCCTTTTGCTTACATCAGAGAGATGATCGTTTTTTCTTCTATCATCAGTATTTAAGTGTGCTAATATATCAATCAGATATGCTTATGATTTAATAAAATGTGGAATATCGCAACAGAAGATATCTTTTTTGTGGTATTAATGTCTTTAAAATCTTTATTAAATAGAAACATTATGACACCAATGTATTATTTGTTTTTGAAAAATACAAGTAACAGTACATCTGTATATTTCTAAAACACTTAAGCGCCATAAATCACATAAATTACATTTGATGAATTTTTAATTTTAAGAACTAATAGAAAATAAATATAAGTAGAATTTTCCATACCTTACAATAATTTTCAAAAAATGATGTAAGCAATTATTATCGTCCAGTATTGTAACAAAGCATTAATGTACAACAAAACACAGGAAAAAGCAGTTATTAAACTTTTCCCCCTCCAAGCTATTTATCAGTCTTTTTTTTATTCTAGAAGAAAATCACTTTAAACTTATTTTGCGAATGGAAGCTTTTATATAGGAAATGAATTGGGAAATTCATATCTTCGACCTAAATTTCAGTTGGAAGCATTTTTTTACTAATGTAGTTGTTTATTGGATTGTTTGATTCATTTGCCCAGAGGCAGTGCAAAATGCAAATTCTTATCTGAAGTTATTCAGTATTTTTTACTCTGCTTCTTACAATACTGACTTCAAAAATGAGTCTTTATTGCATAGGGAGTCCCATCTGAGTTTCCCATTTGTGTCTTTGTTACATGGGAAATTACAGGAACTGGAAAGCACATATGAACTGCTTTCACTGTTTATCTTGTTTCCCTCTAGCAGTTTAAAAGCTGAAAGAAGAATAAACTTGATTTTTAATATGCTAAATTCAATTTGAAATAAATATTATTTTATTCCCTTTTCCAAGATAATATTTTCTGGATAAATCAAATTTAGGTACTGTAAGTTTCAAAACAGAGATATGTTATTAAATTAGCTAATTGTTTCTGCTATCAATTCATTGTTATAAACTTAATATCGGCTTATGAAAAAAATACTACTTTGAAACATTTTTCATGTATTTCTAACCATTAAAAATTTAATATTTAATATTATGTTCACCAATAACCTTTGCTTTGGTAAATTATTTATGAAAAATATAGTGCTGATCGGAGGATATATATGTTACCAATTACGTTGAAACTTGATACATACGATAAAATAAATTAAGAATACTCTTTTAAGTGACAAAAATAACGTTTTGCTTTATAAGAATTAAAAAAATTTAGATCTATTTTTATCTTAAACATTAATTAACTGGTTTTATCGAAATACATCGACAAATTCTAGTTCAGAATCATATATGATAACAGTTGATAAATATGGAGTCTGGAGTTTAGTTTATTAGCAGTTTTAGAGGTACGTGTAGAAGTACCAAACTCACGAAAATCGATTTTTAAAAACTCTAAGCTAGAGAAACAAAACAATAAAACAACTCATCTTCAGATAAATACAATAGTTAAACAATTTAATTAACATGCTAAGATTATACTTGTTTCAAATAAATAATTTACGGGAGTAAAAATTATCCTAAGTCTTAAGTTATATTCCTAAGTCTAAGTCTTAAATAATTTAATCAATCACAGTGATTATAGGCTTTATTACTCTGTAAAATATAAAGCAATTTCAGACATCAGAGTTTCTTTTAACTGAAAACTAATTTCTTAAAACTGAAACTTTTCTCTAATTTGTTGAAAAAGTTGAATCAACTGAATTAATTAAATCATACTTATAAAATCGAATAATACTCTAAAAATAAAAACGGACGAATGCCATTTAACCTGAAATTTTTACAATGAACTCTAATGTTCTGGATTCAATAGGAATATTCCTGAAATAATCAAAATATTTTATAAGTTTCTAAAAAACTCTTAGACGTTCAATTAGTGAAAAAAATAATAAAAATTTTATAAAAGAAACTTGCTAAAAATAAAGGTAAGTAACAAATAACGATAAAAATGTCTTGATAAATATATTTTCTTTAATATGTAAGCCATAATTAGAACAAAAAAATAGCAGTAATCACTCTGCTTCAGATGATAGAAGGATTAGTGTTCAGACACAAAAAGTTGGCGATGGCCTTTTTAAGAATGAAGCACTTGCTTTTATTTGTTTCATAGAAAGTCAACTTTCAAATTTTATTTAATTCTTGTAAAATATAACATCCTTATCCACTATAGGTTAAATTACGTTCAATAAATTAGTCCTCACAGTAGCAAGAATTATTTCCGCCATGAATAGAGTGCTTATTAAATAAATGAATATTATTTCTTACAATACATTTAATATAATTGTTTCATTGTTTTATTCATTAGTATACGAATCGATGAAATAACTTATAGATAAATACAGGAATAGTGTACAAGTTGCTCTAAAATTGAAAATATTTTTAACAAATTTAACTTTGTTAAATAAGTACAAATATAATATTATAGGTATTGTGAAGTTTTTAATGTAACTAATACGTATAAGCGTTGTTTATTTAAGCTGAAAGAGTTATTGTTAATATCGGAAATGCGTAAAAATACAAATTTTTGAATCATACAAAATACTTTGTTCAAAAGTTGTAATATAAAATTATCAACCTGTGAAATTAAACATAATTTAACTCATTTAAATAACGAATGCTTGAAAATGGGAAAAGTTAAAAGTTATTTTTTTCTTACAGGATTTTATACTCAAATTCTCAATGTCTCAGAAAACGTTGTAATTTTAACTTTATTTTTATTTCAGTATCACAATACCGCGTTATGTATCAAAATATATTAGTGATTACTCTATGCGCTGAAATAATTCCTTGAACATGTTAATTCTTTCTGTACAATAATTCCTTTGATTTAGCATTTCAAAAAATCCACTACATAATTTTTGATAAATACTCTTAAGCGACAGCTTCAACTTCTAACATTTTCAGCAATTTGTATTGTTTTCTTGCATATAAATACAGCAACTATAGTTTTATAAACTTAAAATGTACATTGAATATGTTACTCGAATGATTATGCTACAAAGCTACAAAACAAGTGTTTTGGGAAAGATATGATTTTAAATTTATTTAACATTTCATTTCGAAATTAATGGAACTGAACGAATAATGTTTAATCTCGAATGTATTTAAAGAGTCAAAAAGTGACAAATTATTGAAGCAATGGGAGAAAAAAAATTCTATTATTTCTAGGAAAATAAAGATTTTGAGATTCTTACTCATTCGTGATAAGTAAGATAAAGATTCCTCTCATTCATTTCTAAATAAATAGTCAGTAAATGAAATAACTTACTTTCAAGTTAAATAGTCTCTAAATTAAAGGGTAATTAATGAATATTTTCATTTTTTAAATTTGATACATGAAGAAATAAAAAATGATTAAGCTCCATTTGTTTGAAATCATCAATATGTAGTATTACTCTATTTATCTAGTTTTAGTTACCCTAACGCACCTGATTTCTAGTTTAGAATAAAGAGTCAAAGCTCTCTATTACAGGCTCTCTCGGATTAGAGCAGTAATCTAATTTGCGTATATCATGTTTCATTTGATTGCGTAGGAGTCAGAAATTTAAGCAATATCAGGAAGTAAACTCAGATGCGTTAGTTGAAAGGTAAATTCACAAATAGTCCAACGTTACAAGTTTCTTTGTGAATATAGATTGTTCAAGGAATTTGATAACATTCAATATATCGTGATTTCTTATTTATTTTAATGTATTTTATTTGAATTTAAATATTTATATTATGTTCCTTTAATTAATTTTATATAATTTTGGACGCATTAACTATCTTGAATCAAATCAAATTTTTGATTTAATTTGTTAAATAATTATTTAAAACTAATCTAATTCTTCGTAACATTATCAAATATTACTTAATGGTAATTTGAAATCTTACTGGTATTAAAAAGAATGATTACATTTTTATTTATTCCGGGTTTTTTTTTGAAAATTTTATATGAGCAGAATTTGAGCGATGTGCTTGTAGGATAATCTGATTTTCTTTATTTTCATAATGATATGTGTTTATTATTCATTTGTCTTTAGATACAGTTTGAATTCAACATAATCAACAACACTTAATTAAAAAAAACTATTCATTTGTTACTATACTTTTCTTTTTTTCCAATTGTTTATGATAATTTATGAACTTTAATTTTTATAACAAGAAGTTATTAAATATTATCCTAGAAAAATCATTCACGTAAATATTAGATGTACTACAATGTTTGTACTTATAGAGTAATTTTTGTGTTGTTGAAAATATCATTTAAAATCATATTTGATCTTTAATCAGCCATCCTGAGCTTACCTTCTTTAGATAGGTAAGGACATTACAACCCGAAAACACCTCAGTGATCTTATTCTTTTTCATGGGGTTTACGGTTTCTCGTATACACGGATGATGTGCCAGGGATACCTAGCGATCCTTCTCAGTTTTTGACTCTTTTTTTTATCACTGATTTCTTCTCCTCTTTCTTCGATTTAAATCACAAATATTAATTTTTGATACATTTTTACTGAAAATGTTCATTACCGTGGTTTTGTTGAAACAATCCATTTAATGTTAGTTTTTATTCTCTTTTGCTTTTCAAATATTTCTTTTTTTATATTTACCTTAATTTTTATTCTCTTTCTGTTGACTTTCAACCCCCATATGTGGCGTCCTGTAACGCGGAAAATGGTGTCCTGGGAATACCATTTGGTCCATTCCATGCCGGAGGAGTCACCCAGCTTATATAAATGGCTGGTGGTGCATTTCTACGCGTTTTCTATGGAATCCGCAAAGAGACACTGTTGTAGGGCTAGTGCTGCTGGTAAAAGGTACATCGGGTTTCCAATGGAAATGGTCGTGGCTCACAGCCGGCATTGTTTCCCTTTCCCGATTCCACTGAAGACTTGCCGCGTAACTGGCCTGATGCACGTTAAATCTACCGAGACCTTAAGTCCTCCCATTTGCGTCGTGTGGAAGTACGGAGAGGCAAGTGTCATCCTCGTACTTTGACCGTGGTTCAAAATTATGAGGTCCGTCGCCAGTAACCTTCGCTTTGCTTCCGAGTGCGACGTTAATAAGCAATTAATTGATTGCTCCCAAATCAAGTAAACTACTCAACAATTTTTTCGAAATTGTTTTCGAAATTAAAAATCAAGCACAACGTGATTCTATTAGTCATTTCTTTTTCTTTTTCTTTTTTTTTGCAAATTTTATTACAAATCTTTTTATTATAAATTTTGGTTTAATTCAGCAAGGGTTCAAAAAACACCTTCCTTTGTTGCTAATAATATTAATTTTCAGTAAGTTAAAATAAAATTGCTTCTTTCGCGGAAGCCAGCTTTACATATTCAATTTTGAATATCACGCTTTAATTTCTCAAAAGAACTATTGGTAAAAACTGACATACGTTCCAGAAAGCTGTTTTGTAAATAAAATAGATTCAACAGTTTTAACTTGTTTTTAAAGGAGTTGCACAGACATTTTGTTGGACGAAGAGAAATCCAGAAGCAATTCCTAGGAACTTAGGGGGAGACTGTTCAGTAATAGTTAAATCGGATGCCAGTAACCCTTGAATAGCATTCACTCCTTAACATTCTTTCTAGACTGAGTATTCTAAATAATGCCACATAAAAAGTTGCTTTACTTCCGGTGATTCAGAGTTTTAATGTAATACCCTACATCTTTCCTCTCTTTTTAAAAAATCTTTTTTTGAAATATAAACAGGAAATTATTTATTCTATCCTGAAGAAAGAAGTTCATGTAAGAGAAATAGAAAATATTCTCCCAGAGGATCTTAGACTAATAGTTACGTATTTTACTACCAGAAAAAGCAGTTTTATATCAATAACAGTGCAGTGTAATATCGCTGAAACAGTAATATCAATAGCAATGTTTTCTGCTCTTTGATTAAATAATTGTGTAATAATAATATAAACTGTAGCTTATTTGACTTTTCATTTTTAGTGAAGCATATAGTGTTTTATATACACCTGAGAAATACATTTATGTAAAATTTTCATTTAGAACTTTATTTATACGTATCTTTTTTAAAGAAATAGAAGTAAGAAATTTTTAATTATTCTATTTAATAGTGATATTGCTGAGTTCTCCAATTTTTTTTCAATTTTTGCTGAAATTGCTTATATACCGTAGAAATGCTTAGAAAAATCTCATATGAAAAATAAATAACAAAAGAAATTGTTCCCTCATAAAAATTAAACTTCAATTACTCTTTGAAAATGGAATGGAGTAATAACCAAAAAAATATTTTTTCCCTATTATATATATATGTTTCAGAATTTTTTTAAATAAAAAAATAAGCCTGTTTGATAGGCAATTTTTCTTTTTTATGGTATACGTATCGGTATTGAAACTTGTATACCAGGTCTTATGAAGTATTGTAAAAAAATAATTAATAATTAGTTAGATTTTTTATAAAACTAGAAAAACTAAATGTTATTAAAAATTCTTTTAAATAATCTTACCCTTTCAGACCTTACAACTCGAAAGTATTCTGCAATGCTTCGTAGATTTTTATTTCATTACATACATGCAAAAAAATCGCCAAGAAATACCAGTATGTTATTTCCAGACAGTTTTGATCAGATCTTATCATTTGCTTATGTATAAGGCATTCCAAATTCCAACTTTCCATTCAAACATTTTGCATGAGAGAGATTAAATACCATATCAATTAATCTTTATGATATTATTTTAGTAATTAAAGTGTTCAAGAACAGTTCAGATAGTCTTACATTATGTTTTAGATAAAGACCAAGTCAATTCCGATATCTAAAATGAAATAATCAACTAATACATTGAAGCTAAAAATTATGTTTTAGTATACAAATTTCATAGCGTTTTAAATGAAATCGAATGAGCGTAAATTGTGAGAATCCTGGTTTTCGTAGAATAGCAAAGCATTTATTTTGTTTGAAATCAGGTTTTGGTTGAATATTGTAATACTATCTGAATGTTTAGTTGATCCAAAATGAACGATAAATTTAATCCGCTAATTATAGACTGGGACTACAAGAATATATATATATATATATATATACATGTCAATGTCTATATTTTCAAATCGTTGGGCTGGAACTGGGGTCTGCGAAAGACCAGCAGGTTTCTGATTTGTGGCTTTATACCTAATGCATTCTGTACAACTTTTCACATATTCATTAATATACTTCCTCATACTAGTCCAGTAATATTTTAAGGATATTCTAGAAAAGGTCCCATCAGCTTCATAACGCGCAGTGGTGGGAGCATCACTATGTAATTTTAATATCTTCTATCTCGTTATTAATCAGGTGATTTCATTTGGAAAGACTCCAATTAAATGTGATACCCAAAAATCTGCAGGTACATTCAAAAGCTTCATCTGCCTTTCAAACATTGTTAAGAACAATGACATGTCATCTCCATCAGGAATGAATGCGGGTAAAACTGTTTTCAAATCAAGCCTCATGGAGATAGAATTGATTTGAGTAGGGTTATCTATGGAAGTTAGAGGATTTCGTGCCTGCAATTTTAGCTTATCAAGCGAAAATACTCTCTGTTCAGCTAGTTCCTTGACCTCTCTTTCTATTTTCTTCATTGTTTCCTCTTACTACATTTTACGTTTTTCGACTAAGTTATCTAACATTTCTTTGACAAACTGCTCATTATCCTTAAAGAATGTGTACGTAGTGATTTTGTCGCATAAATAGATCATTCTATCATCAGAAGTAACAGAAATTTTTAATTCTAATGATAATGTACAAAGGCCTATCTTCTTGCCTTTTGACAGAAATGCCATTTTATCTGATACAATTATCTTAATGTAAGTTTTTTTTTTATGTAAGCTTAAAATTTTAAATGAAATTAGTTTTCCTAGTTAACTGATTAAGAATATATATTCTTTAAACAACTACCTTCCCTGTAGCAGAAATATAATTAATAGAAAATTTTACATGGATGTGCACGTAAACAAAATTATTCAACATATATAGATTTTGAGAAAACCTAAATAAAATTTTCATGAAATTCAAGAGTACATTAAAGTATAAAATAAAGCAGGAAAAACAATTACATGTTGAAACAGTTGTAATGATATATCAAGTGATGCTAAGAATATATAATTCCTTATTATACATAAAACATTTACAAAGTTAAATGTAACCAGTTATGAGTTTTTGATAAAAGAAACAAAATATTCTGAAAACACTTAATTTATACACATCATATAATCAAAATATAAGTAATCAGTCTCCAGATTACTTAATAATCATTCATTTATAAGAACCAAAAGAAACAGTGACATTCTTATCATCCTAACAAAATTATACTATAATACCTTCTAATTTTTAAAATAAGCTTATTTAAATATTTATTGCGATTGGTCAACCAATAACACAAAATAAAATATTAAGAAAACTTGTGCAGAATAAATCAATTAACTACTAATATATATACTCAAAGAACGAGATCTTTAAATTCACAAAATTAGAATTTTCGAAAAATAGAATACAAGACTATAAATAACCAAGTTTGGAAAGAATAAAATAACTAGATTTGAAACATTATATAAATCAAAGTATGATTATTACAAGCAAAGATTTTCACTCACATATAGAAATATCGGGTGTTATTTCTTCCAACACGAATTGCACACTTCACACTAAAAACGACGAATTCTTACTTTAAAATATCTTGGGTGATATTTCTTCTATTTAACTTTAAATATCGGATAAACGTTCGGGCGCTAATGTATCCCTCCAGTGTTGTTATTATTTCAGGACAAAATAATGAACAGCCGGGATGGTTTCAGGAACAAATATTATTTAATGTTTGACACACTCCACAACACAAGAGAGGATAGAAAACATATATAAAACATAGATTCACGAGCATCACTCCATCATTCTGCTAACGAAGTCTCCCTCTTCTATCGAGCTTTCGCTTCTCGTGTTTGCGCTTCTAACCAAAAGAACATGTGGCGCCACCTGGCTACCGTTTAATAGTAAATGGAAGCTAGTGCTAAATTGCTGTGTTACAATTTTATAATATGAAATTTTAATTTTAAACTTTGAATAAATTTTTTAAAATTAATTTTAAAATTATGAGAGTTTTCTTCTGCAATAATAACACTAATGTATCTACTATAGTAATATTATTTTAGATTACTTATGTCTTTATAATAACTTATGAGCTCCGAAGTCTGAAAAAAGTTAAAAGTATTAAAAAGCTCTCTAAAAAAGGTATAGATAATGCGACTACTCTATTAATTTATGAAAAAAAGAATTACTTCTTCAAATTATGAAGGAGCAGAATCATGGTTAATTATGTACAAATTTGATTTATACAAAACAATTAATAATATTTTTCATCTAAAAAAGCTAATATATGTGTTTTAAAATATTCTATTAATAATGTTCTACACAAAAAGTTATTAAAATTTTCATTTCCTATAAATAGATGATCCTACCAGTATAAATGATAGAGATATTTTTGAATTTTCTTGTAATATTTATCTTACCCCGTCATTTACTTTAAACTTTGCATTTATTTTAATAATTTACAGAAAAAAAATTTGGAATAAATTATTAATTTGTAACTATTTAATAATAGATTTAGTAAGTTATTTTATAAACTACATTTATAAAGTAACATTAATATATTTAATAATTTACATTATAAAACGCTGTAACGTGCATGCATACACAAACCATGTTGCTTTGAAATGTTTCATTAGGACATGACGCTTTATTCTTTCAGAATAATTTAGTAATTTACGGCTAGTTACTAAATTATTCTGAAGTAATAATTTAGTAATTCATAATATCTAATAAATTACTATCCATATTATTCAATATTACATGAGCAATTAGAACAGTCATGTTGCTATTCATTTCTGGTTGAACGACATGATGTATATAGGTAATTTTTTATTACTATTTATAAAAATGTATAAGTTTAAGATTATTTGGTTTTTTGGTGTCTTACACTTATACATTCTGCTGAATAGATGGAGGACTCCAGGAACATATTAACCACGTCTGTGTCCAAAGAAAAGTACCGATTGCAAATTCTTAATATATTCATTATGATATTTCCTTGCCTTTTTATATTTTGTTTGAATTATTGCTACTTCAATCAATGAATGTAATTTTCATTTCACTATTATTCCATTCTGATCTGATTTACATTTTTATATTCTATTATACACATACTCGCAATATATATATATATATATATATATATATATATATATATATATATATATTGCGACAAAGCACGCTTCATAAGCAAAAGAACAATCCCATGAATTATACTCCGTTTTCTTACCCTGAATTAGTTAGTTACAACAAAGATTGCAATAGTGTTTTTTGACTATAACCAAAGCATAAATAATGATCGAGGGGGAAAATGTCAATTGTGTGTGTGTGTGTTCTTCACAATTGCTTTACGTGCAGCTACCCTGTGCTGTGAAAGAGCTTTCTTTTTTCTTTTTTTAGGAGTTGTCTAACTTCCAGCACTTTTATTTTCTTCTACAGTTTCTTTCTTACTTTTTTTGCTTCATTTTACCTTTTTTCAGAATCATTTTTTTTTTCCTTTTCCGCTCATCTTTCTTCTTCTCAGATTTGTTTTGTGGATATCTGTGTCAAACACTGGAACACCGGAGACCGGCCTATGGGATTTTTATTCGGCTGTTGTTTACCGTTTTCCATTTCTACCTTTTGACAAAAAAAGGTAAAAAATAGTCCTTTCTAAAAGGGGAAAAATATTCTAGGTCAAATTTTCACTTTTTACTGTACTAAGTATGAAGTTAAAGTTGCATATTTGTTTTCAAACAAAATATCAACTTATAATAAGACATGTTTTTTATGTATACATGTATTTATTTTTTTAACATTTAGCTTTACTGTAGAAGAAAAATATTACTTTTACTGAATGAAATATTATACACTAAATTTGCCTTCCAACTTTTCAATTCAAGAAAAAGCTCTGAAATATTTTAATGCAATTATTTCCTAGTAAACAAGGAACTAATTTTATTTAATAGCTTAAACATTTTAGTCAAAATATATTTAATTTTCTTTGAATAAAATTTTTCTATGTAATTTATGTAAGATAAGAGCATTTCCTCATAAGATGTTGTTGCATAATAATAAGTTATCGTAATTTTTTATTCTTGCAGTCAAGCGTACAGAGTTAACCTTAATATAAACATAAAACAGTTGTTGATAACCTTTGCTGAGGAACAGTGATATCTTGGGATTAATTTATAATAAATATGTACTGAAAAATTGGAATTTAATGAGTATTGAGAAGAGGAACTGTGCATTTTCCATGATGCAATGCGTTACAAATTATGGCTCATGAAAAAATAAAAAAGTAATTAGAAAGAAAAGTGAAAAAATAATAATAATACATGGAGAATTTTTAAATAGCGTGAAAGATGATCGTTTTTATTGAAACTGAGAGAGAATGCCAATTTTTTAAATGAAGAACTAGTCCCTCGAATAGTGTTTACTCATTTCAAATTTGTTTTCATTTTCAGCTCTAAAATGTCAAAAAAAGCGTCGTGTATTTTGCCCTTCTAGACTCTCAATGTGATTTCGAATTCTAATACTATTTAATGAGGGTGATTTCTTTAAACAATACATTTACTAAAAGCATTCTCAGCATGTTTGATGGTATTTAAGGGCCCAGAAGTTGCAGGTGAGGAGCTTAATATTTCCCCCTTTTCGTGAATGGAATATTTCTGAAGATCTATACGCATTTACACAGTCATACCTGAAATGAAGCTCTAGATCCATTGTGCTATGGAAAAGATGGAAGCTAACCAGAAGAATCTCGATAAAATATTGAGGTAATATCTTTGCTCTTATATCAAAATTGTGAAGCTGTCGACAACATTACTCCTTTATTTTAACATTCAATTTTGTGAGCTATCTGGTGAGATAATGAATTACTTTCTCCTTCCACACCTTCCTATATTCAGAATAGTTCTTGATACCGAGTGAGAATTCATCATACAAGTATAACAACTCTTTGAACCACTATTATTGATTCGAACGAATATCAATATTGCACCAATATAAACTTTCCCATACAACACAACAAGATTTAATCAAATCTATGTAGTTCTTTTAGGTACGCAAGTTAAGGCCGTGGTAGCCTAGTGGTCATGGCTTCGGATTCGTGTCCAGCAGATTTCGTTCAGTCGCGGGTTCGATCCTTGGCCGCTAAGGACCCACCGTGTAGCCGGGGCTAATGTACTCTAAATCTGTCGGGGCCCAAAATCTCCCTGTTGGCGTGGTGTGGAAGTTAGGAGAGGAGGTGCCAGCTCCGGTGTCGTCCTCGTCTCTTGACCGAGGTTCAATTTTGCGAAGTCCGTCGCCAATAGACCTCGTGTTGCTTCTAGTGCGACGTTAATAAAAACTAAACTAGGTATGCAAATTCCATTAAAGTGTTTAATTTCTGCAACTGCTATATTTGCAACTTCGTGTTTTTGGTACAGATGTATAATCTTGAAGATTGGAGATATTTCCCCATAATTTTTAATCTACTCTCTTAAAGAAGTTTCTCCTTCAATGCTCTCTTTTCAACCATGAGACTTTTTTTGATACACTTAATGCTTTGACAACGAAAGTGACATGCGTTGCTTGAAACATCTAACTATTTGACTATAATCTTAAGACTTGTGACGTTGGGCTATTCGCGGTTTTCTCTTCACTAACTTTGGGGACATTTCATTAAGATTGATTGCTATAAATAACAATTTCTTCCCAACCAACATGAAACGTGATTAATTAAATTGGAGGCTGGTAGAAATAAAATGAAGTGCGGTAGTTAGAAAAGTATATAAACAAAGCGAGAGTCGCACGATAGAGGTTGAGTGTCACTAGCGTTGAGTATTTGCCTTATAGGTGGTAGACGAGATCAAGAGAGGCTACGAGTGGGAACGATCGTAGTAAAATCAAGAATCAAGTCGGCTTCAACCGAAAAGGTTGTGGTAAGCTAACTTTAATTTGATATTTGGAGACAGATAAATATATCTAGAGCGTTACTTTGGAGAGCCGGTGTTCATTTGTCGTTATAATACAAAACTATGGAATAAATATTGTTTGTGAGATCTGTCTAACGTCTTCTTGCATAAGTTATTGACCCTTTAGTGTTACTATATTTAGTTTATCTATGGCACAAGAGGCGAATAAGAATATTATGTCGTCACAGACTCAAATGATAATTTTGCATTTAAAGCCAAACATTTATATTACTTTCTTTAAAAACTGAAAAAGAAATTTTTTGCTCAAAATTTAGAATTAACACTCTATTTGAACACCGTTTTTATATGAATAAGAGTTTTCCCGTACCTCGTTTTCTGTATATCTTTTTACTGTTCATGGATTTCAAAAGGGCAGTACTGAATAAAATGTCAGAAATTGTCAAATAGTGCTAGAAACTTAATTTCCAATTTACAGGAAACGGAGAGAGAGGAGGAGGAAATTGAAAAACAGAAAGGAGTTTTTGCATGTTTAACTAGTACTTCAGCGTTTAAACTACTATACAAGTAAACATTTTATAACACGGTAGATAGGTTCTTAGAAAATATCACGTTATGTGAATGGTGTTGTATGAGACCAAGAGCCTGTACGAAAAGTGGAGTTACTTTCCAAAAATTTATTGAAAACAAAGATTTTGTTTAATTCTATATCAGTAGCTTAATTTTTATTTAAAATATGATTGCATGTATTACACAAAACAAAAAGAGACCAAAAATATTATTTTCTTTTAATGTGACCTTAATTTAATACATTTTTACCTCATCACTGCTCAATGCAATCAAACTAGAGCGTTTTTTCGGTTGAATATTGTCACCTTCACTGCCAGAATCTTTTCCTTCGTTTAGATTTCTTGCACCTTCTATGCTCCTTAAAAGGTTTGTAATTTTGGTTTATTAACTGGTTCTTCTACAATGTTACCTCAACGTACATTTCATGGTACAGAGATCGACAATTTTTCAGCTCCCTTTTGAATTTTTGGCAATTTTCAGTTGAAGGACCTGTATTAAAAATGAAGCAAAATCTTTAGCTAAGCTCAAGCTTTCTTTTAATTCTTAGTGTTTAATTATTAACTTCTTAATCTTTATAAGTGCAATTGTTCTCAGAGCTGATTTAATTTACAAATTTGGATGCCATTTCTCTTTAATCCGCTACTTCAGTTTCTTTATCCACTTATACATCTTGAACGTTCTCAGCATCCATGTTCATGAAACTTTCGAATCCAATCGATTATGAAAATTCTAATATGCCACTAATTTTATCTTCTGCCAATTCAACCACGTTTTCTATTTCAACTGGCCATGTCTTCCACTACAGATCCTTATTCCTTCCCTTCATAAATAATAATAATGGCAGGAAGGAATAACGAAAGTTTAAAGTTATTTAGTGTTTAAATGCATTAAGCAAAAATCACGTTATCTATTACTGTAGAAATATTGTGTTGTACTAAGACATTCGCAATTTTCCTATCGCAGTAGAGTGAAACCCTGTTACAGGTTGCAGGATTACGAGGAGTTTTGTAATTTATCCTACTGTGTTTGAGGAAAACCGCATTGAAAGATGCCATGCTCTTGGAAAGCTATCTGTTCTTTAATTTCATACCAGAAATCAATTGAATCGCTTAGAAATATATTTTACAAACAAATCAACAGTATATTTTTTCTTAATTTATGTCAATCAAAAGGGCTACTGATGAAGAGAGAAAAATTTAAATCATTTTTCTGGACAGAAACGAAATAGTTTTGGGGATAAAAATTTCCATTATAAAATTAGCATACGAGAAACGAAAGTTTCCTTCAAAATCTTAATGTTGTTCAAAGGAATTTAATTTTATGGAGTATACTGATAAATTAATATTATATAAAATTATAGCATAATTATATATAATATAATATAATTATAGCACTTTAAATGTTTACAGGAAATTATGAATATGTATGAAAATTTAAGCGAACATTTAAAAAAATGAATGAGTAATCATAAAATTCAAATTGTTTTTTTTATCGCAGTTTCTTCTATCAGTTAATATTTTATAAATGCAATTTTTTTCTCTGTGGAAAAAAAGTTATTTTCAGCGAATATTCATTCTCAAGAATTAAATGGAAACAGGTACAAACAAAATATTTAAAAAAATCTTTGATACCCTTATTGACGTTATAACAACACAAAAATTGGGAACTTTTATAAAAATCTTACAAATTGAATCATTTTAGTAGCTAAATATCGAATTATTTCACTTCTCTATTAATACTTTAAGATATTTGTCACTGTATAAATAAGAAAATTTTTGAAGATTATACAAAATAACTTTTTTTTTTATTTTTGATGTTGTACAACAACTAATAACTCAATTTTTTTGAGTTTCTGATAATACTGTTTCAAATACTCTATCTTAATAATTTTATTTCAAATGTACACTCTCTTTGTGGTGTATAAAATAAAAGTGAATAATTTTATAGTATTCCATTAAATGGGCTCGGTATAAAATGAAAAAAAGAGTTAATAAATAAAGAGGAACCGTGAAAATATAAATTTATTCATTCAATAATGAATTCATTTTGTATGAAAAAAATTATTACAGAAAGTAAATTTATTAGTCCGATATGAGTTGAAAAAGAATGTAATAAAAATACTGGATCAAATTTCGTAGATTTCTTTGAAATATCAATTCTACTTATTTGCTTCTTAATATTTAAATGTTTTACTACTGTTATTATTATATATCTACAAGTTTTTTTCTTAATAATTTGAGTTACCTTGGAAAATTAGTAGTTGGAAGCTTTTTATGAAGTTATTGTTTTAGGGCTTTTTTTTTTCAAGGATGATGATTGTCGTAAATTCACAGCCGACATTATTTACTTCGATCCATAGGTTCATGTCCTGATACCAATAAAGACCGACAATGTTGCACATTTTATCTGTCGTGGCACCGAATTCTCCCTTGACGTGATGTGGAAATATCAAGATGTTTTGATATTGCCTTTTGCCATTTAATCGAGGTTCGAAGTGACGAGTCCATCACCAATACTTTCAATTTTCCTTTTAGTTTTCATACCTTGTACCAACACTATGGCAGGCCGTCGCCTGGTGGACTGACTGTGGACGAGAGTCATAGCATCTGTTGCTTTTAGGTAGTCGTGACGTCAATGGAATGCAGATTGATATGCATTCCAAAAAGGGCAGAAAGAAAAATGAAAAATGGGAAGTATAAGTATTATGACGTCACAGTCTGTAAACACATTACAAGCTTTTATTTATTTTTGAATTTTGAAATTATGTTTTATTTTATGTTCTTTGTTCCAACATGTAATGTTATTCTTAACCTTTATTGCTATAAAAAGTTTTCTTTTTGTCAATAAATACTGAGTGTATGTGTGTGTGGGGGGGGTGATTGTGTCCAGGAAGCCAGTTTGTAGCTCTAAATCCTCTGGAGCTTAGTCCCCATGGGCATTGTGCTTATAGCTGTCGTGCTGCTGCTAAGTGTAAAGTTAATAATAACCAACCAACCAATCAATGAATGCCAGTATAACTATAAGTCCATGGCCTCGGCCCTCCATTCAGAAAAAGCATTATTTTAAAAATGAAAAATCTATTCATAAAAAAAATTTAAATATCAAAGTTTCAATTGCTTAAGATCAAATGAAAACATTTCTCGAATAAAAGCAGAATATATGTATCGGTTGTAAAATAAAATTAACTTGTTTCAATAAAATGAAAGATGAAGAAAGATGTGTCCTTACAA
The DNA here is from genome assembly GCA_019974015.1 of Nephila pilipes. NCBI lineage: Eukaryota > Metazoa > Arthropoda > Arachnida > Araneae > Nephilidae > Nephila > Nephila pilipes. Next base: position 263,369 of record BMAW01104572.1, on the reverse strand, counting down.
GAATAATTTAATGTATTGGAAGATGATTACGAATCATATATAACATGCGCCTTAGAGTTCTGGACGAGTTTTAACATTTTGTTTTACTTTGCATACCTTAGCATAATAGAAAGTATAAATCTTTTAGAAACAAGGATAAATGATTTTCAACTTCCAAGATTTGTTTGAAGAACAAAGAAAATGGCAAAAGGAAAAAAAAAAGTCGAAATAAATTTAGTGGATACAGCTTACGAGACAAATTGATGCTGACTGGAAGAAGTTTGCGGATTACTATAAAAATATTAATGTTAAAGTATTTAATTTCTTCTAATGGATTGCCATTTAATTTGAAAAAAAAAACCCTTTAACAATTACATTGTATTTTAAGTACTGCTTCTTTTTTTCAGAATAGATATCTAATGCATCAAATTCTTTTTGTTTCTATGGAATGAATTTTTTTGTTTAACAACGGAAAGTAAATTTTAGTGAGAATAACTAAATTCTAATGTTTAATAGCGAAATACTTTTAAAAAGTGTCCATGTTTCAATTCGTACAGCAGCATTAAGTCTATTTACAAAACTATATAGATGTAATAAGAACATCGTCGTATATTTAAGGCGAATTGTGGTAAAATACTCTTAAATACATAAAAACAAATAAAATTTATTTAGGCTTATGATACTAAAACCTATTTTTTTTCCTGTTTTGGACCTTTTATTTTCTTTTTCTCCATCAAAAATTACAATTTCTTATTAAATCTTCAATTAATATCCGAAATAAAAAAAAAAAAAGCTGATGGCCTTTTGCACAGTTTTTTATTCAATCTTTTCGGATGAAAAAGTTATAATAACATTCATGAATTAATACATTTATATTGATCTGACAACAATTTTAACTATTAACATATGCATCTCAAACTATGCTTTTTATTAAATAAAAAAATTCTAATTTGAGTTTACTTTTATATTTATTAATAACAGATTTGAGATACAGGAAGTTAAGATTAATTTTGTTCGTGATCCGATTTAATACGTTTCTGCCGGATGCCTTAAAATTATTTAAACAGATGGAATGACAACGCTGAGGTATCAATGTTAAATCATATGAGTACACAAATAATCAAAAGCAATTATAATGCACGTATGATATTTTTTAGAATATAATGAACTTTTTAACAGAATACAAAAGTTTAAATAACTTATAAATTAACGTTTTCTTTTTAAAAACTTTGGAGTAAAACATTAGATAGATAGGTCTTTTTGTATCTCAAAGAACATTTATCACATTTTAATTATAAAAAAATGATAAATAGTGACAGTGACAACACAAAATTTGTCTTTTTCGTTATTAAATTGAAATCGAAATTTACGTAAACATTTATTTGCTTTATTTTAATATTCTGAAATCTTTTTAACTTAGTTTTATAACTAATTTGTCTTAATTCTTAAAAATTAATTACATTAATAATTCTGAACATTTAAAATACTTTCGTCTTAACTGTGTTACTGGTTTAATTCATTTAGAGGTCTTTAAGATGACATTTCTATTAAGACTAGGAGGAGGAAAATAAATTTATTGTTTCCCTCCTAGGACAAATGTATGGCCAGTTTTTATATGAATAAAGATCAAAAATAAATTTAAAATATTTTTAATAATTTCATTATTTTCCTGTTTTACCAGATAAAAATGCAGAACAATATGAATTTAAAATGATTTTATTTTAATTCTAACAATTGTAGTAAAATATTTATTCTCTAGAATGCATTGAGATATTACAACCGTTGTTTGGGGAGAAAATAAACATTGAGTTCTTCGTTAAACGCCTCTGGTAGGAATTTTAATGAAATTCATTACGAAAATTCATAACATTTTATTTCATTTCATTTCAATGAAGGTTGAATAATCGAAAAAAAATATATATTATTTTTAAAGTACGCCTGTGAATAAATAAATACATTTAAAAGAATAAATAACAAACAAATTTATTTTGATTTCCTAAAGCATTGAAATGTTTTTATTCCAATTTCTCGCTAAGAAAAATGCAAACATGCTATTTTTGTTCCAAAGACTGAATTAATGCAGTTTGCTTCCAACATAAAATTATCTTATGATGCAACCTAACCCAACAACCTTTTAAATTAATGCTATGAAAATAAATGCATAAAAAACTGCCAGATAATCAAATGGTGTTACCATAAAACGGTAAATTACTTCAGTTAAGTGACAAGTTTTTAACATGAAAACTATGAAAATAATGAAACACTAGGATGTAATGCTCAAAACATAAACTTTGCTTGATCATTTTTAAATTTATTAAAAAAAACATGAGATAACAATTTTTTACCTCCAATTATAATAATGTGATATATATATATATATATATATATATATATATTACTATATGTATGTGTGTAATATATATATATATATATATATATATATATATACATACATGTATACACACATAATACATGTTTGTGTGACAAAAGGAATCTATTGTGTTTATATGCTTAAAGTAGCTCTCGTGGAAAATTTCTTATAGCCTGAATATATTTAGAAACATAATTTATAATTATATTTTATATAATATTAGATGCAGTATATTTACAATAACTTGGATAAGTTTAAAATAATTATGTTTAACGTAATTATACCAATTTAGTAAAATTTTCTTTGAATTTCATTTACAATATTTTGAATCATAAAAATAAATTTTTGTTTTTTCTTTCCCCTCATTTTGCTTTAATTTATTCGCTTTAAAGATTTTACAATTTTCTTGCGTTGGATTTCTTTTCACTGATAGAGAGCTTTGTCATTCTTTCCCTTAGTCAACTTTAGTGGCTGATTTGAGATTTGTAAACAGGAGATGTGCGAGAAAGTTGTTGATATGCATGACGTCTCAGGTAAATTTTTGTTATCTCTTTAATCTGAATGATTTACTATTTAGCTTGTTCTTTTTCTATTTTCATTATTTGTTAGATTTTTATTTCATAGACAGAGCATATATCTTTGTCTACATATACATTTTAACTAATTTCTGAATTAGCAATTATTTTTTTCATCTTGTTTTTCTTCAATTTATGGAATATATAATTTGGTTTATTATATTTTTCTGTTGTGATTGTTGGATACTTGTAAAGAATAGTTTAACAAGAAAATCTGTTAAAAATTAGTTTCGGAATTTAAAAATGTAATGTTCTATTTTCTTTAATGTTTTTCTTTTCCTTGTTTTGAATGCTTTAGTTTGTACTTATTAATAACTTTAATCTTATATTTTTGCCATTATTTATTGGTTATTCTTTCAGTTATATTCATGTTTTTTGATTATGTCTTAGGTATGTTTCCACTTTTTTATTGTTCTAAGTTTTTGGAAATTAAAATTTTTCATTAGTATCCTTTATATAGTATCTAAGATCTAAAAAATTGTTAGAAAGTTTTTCTTGTAAATTGTAATATTTTCTTATTTTTTAATTCTAGCTTGATTATTAATTTTAGTCAATTATATTTGGCAATACACACACACACTCACACACACACATATATATATATATATATATATATATATATATACGGACACCTATTATACTTGTTTGATTCATGGTTTTATTTTACAAAATATAAAGCAAGAAAGGTTACTATTATCCATTCTTTTAAACGGAAGAATTTTTTATTTTAATAAAATCATACTTATTTGAAAAATACCCAGAGTTTAAAATTATATATATATATATATATATATATACTCATGGACAAAAAAAATAGTGAACCAAGAAATAATTGCGGGATAGTAACGAAACTTGGCATGATGGTACATGTCAGGGTGATATGCAAATGATTAGAAATGCAGCGTGATTGCGCATTACGTATTGCCGGTAGAGGGTGTTTAACGTCGTTCTCTGTGTAGTATAAAGCAGTGTAGTATAAAACTCTGTGTAGTATAAAGCTTCCTTTGCAAACGATTCAGCATACTCTAACTTTTGTTAAAAAGTTTGAGTATGCTGAATAGTTTGCAAAGGAAGAGCTGAGGTAGACATGTCATGACGCCGTTTTCGAAGACAATATGAGCAGCTGTCGCAGTTTGAGAAGGGGAGAATCATCGGCATGAAGGAAGCTGGGTGGTCATCTAGGCGAGTAGCTCGTCAATTAGGCCGTTCTGATTGTGTTGTGAGGAGGTGTTGGGACCAGTGGATCCGAGAGATATCATTTACACGAAGACCAGGCTCAGGACGCCCTCGACAGACCAGTCGTTGAGAAGACCACCACATCGTAAGAAAGACACGTGTACGGCTAACTGCTTCATCGGCCACCATCCAGGCACAGGTAGCACCTTCACTAGAGGCCCCTGTGTCTTCTCGAACCATACGAAGGCGCCTGGCTAAAGGACATTTGGGATCGCGGCGTCCATTACGTGTGCTACCCTTGACACCCACCCATCAACGCCTCTGTTTGGAGTGGTGCCACACACGAGGAAACTGGACTGCAACGGAATGGAACCAGGTCGTCTTTAGCGACGAATCCAGATTCAATATCAGCAGTGATGACAATCGTGTTCGTGTGTGGAGACCCCATGGTGAACTCCTCAATCCTGCCTTTGTTTTACAGCGACACACCACTCCCACAGCTGGTGTGATGGTATGGGGTACCATTGCCTACAATACACGGTCACCCCTCGTATTGATCCATGGCACCATGACAGCCCAGCGGAATGTCCATGACATCCTGCAACCACATGTGCTGCCACTCATGCAAAGGCTCCCGGGAGCCATTTTTCAACAAGATAATGCTCGGTCTCATACGGCGAGGGTGCCACAAGACTGTCTTAGCACTGTTACTACCCTTCCTTGGCCTGCCCGTTCCCCAGAGTTGTCTCCAATCAAGCATATCTGGGATCTTTTGGAATGGCGAGTTGGGCATCCCACTATTTTGAGCGAACGAGAGGCAAGGTTACAGCAAATATGAAACGAAATGTCTCAAGACATCGTACAAAACTTGTATGCCTCAATACCCGATCGTATCGCATTGTGCATTCGCGCTACAGAGGGTTAAACAGAGTATTAAATGCTACGTTCTTTTGCCTTTTTCTCTGAAATAAATGATCATTTTTCTTTGATTTTCATCATTTACTTATATCAAAGTAGTCATTACGTCTGTAAAATTTCGTTTCATTTTGACGACTCCTTCTTGGTGCGCTAATTTTTTGTCATATATATATATATATATATATATATATATATATATATAAATGATGCCGGTGGAGGATATAGAGTGCTCATTGAATGCTCTAAAATAGACCACAACTTTTCAATTATGTTGAGGTCGTATCACTGCACGGGTAAAGGTAGATGTTTAAATTCATCCTTGTGTTCACCAAATCATGAATGGAGAAGTCCCACTGCAAGGATAGGTGCATTATCTTCCTAAGAAATTCCATCTGCGAGAAACAAAATTTGCAACATAGAATGGACATGGTCAGACAACATTTCTCTGTGCTAATGATTCTTTTTTTCAGGTTACGATTGGTCCAGCAGTAGACCACGATATGGCTGCCTATATCATGACATGTCCACTTTCAATCTTGACTGTTGGAAGGAGAGAATCACGATCTTACGCTTGTGTAGATGTCTTCCAAACATGCACTTGTCATGCCGTAGGGAAAAGACTGAAAGGCGATTCATTAGATCATATTATTTTCTTCTACAATAATTGAAATTGGAAATTCCAGAAGCAGATTGAGCTCAGCTGTCACTGTTTTTGTAGTTGTTCGCTTTTTATCTTACAATCCGCTTTAATACCCGTTGGTCTCTTTCATTAATCTCTCTTTCCGCCACTATTATGCTTTGCTGAGCTTTTCTCGCCGCACAGTGTGTATGCTGTCATGACTTTAAACACCATACCTCTAGAAACGTCTAAAGGTTGGGATGATTCGGTCGCACTTGCTCCAGCTAGACGGGCTCCTACAGTTTACGCTTTTGTAAAGAATATCCAAGACTTACAGAACTTCAAGAAAGCTACCACATACTACCAAGTTATATATATTTAAAAAACTGGTAGCTATTATTATATATTAATGCTTATGAATCGCATTCCAAAATGCCACTTTCATTCACTGGTGTTTCCATTTCTTTTATGTGAGTGAGAGAGAGAGAGATTACAAGAATAAAAGAATACATAGAATATTTAAAGAAATCAATTTTTTTTTGTGACACTGAACTTAAGATATTTATCATTTCTTTGAAAATTTCAAAATATCACACAATTGGATTTTAAAACTCTAAGCTGAACTTAACTTTTTTTTAATAAAAGAAGTTACCATAAGTTTTTATTTAAAATTTTCAAATTAGTTCCCATTAAATTTCAGCTTAAATCTTTCACATATTGTACAATCGTTCATTCTATTAGTTCTACCATATTTTTAAGTACACACTCTTAAATTAAAACCATTTGTTTGCGTCATTTCTCTTCAAACATTTATACTGGGGAATTCCATATTTATGTATATATCTGTGTTGTTATGTATGTTAGTGTTTTCATCTGGTTTTATCAACATAAAACCATATGAAACAATTGATTTCCATTACTACTTTCAGGCTTTTGCATTTATATTGTAAGCACAACATACATTCTTCGCAGTAAGTTTGAATTTTTTAATGTAAATTTGAATATATTTCAAAGTTCTAAGCAGATGGAATTAAAATAAGTCAAAACAGGTGGAGAGCTAAGAATTACAGTTGTTTGAATTGAGATCTGAAGTGTCTAGGCAAATATTCATGCATTAAACAAGAAATAATTCATCAACCGTAACAACAGACATAAATCTTGTATTAAATATTGTCCAAAGTTTAGTTAAGATCACCAGTTCACTCACTTTAAGGCTCAGTAATAAGCAGCAGTTAAGATGGCAAAGCTTCCTGAAGTAGCAATTTAGGGACCGGGTTCTGCTTAAAGTACCAGAGTAGACCTCGGACGAGAAGAGTAAATCCTATAAGGATTAATTATGTTAACATCATTCACGTAAGCTTCTAAAGGGGGTTGAGTAATAAATCTGACTTAAAACTCGAATTCATAGCATTAAAAATTAGATTAAAATTGCAGAAAAAAATGAAACAAAAATCATCAATGATTGGTTATATAAAAATTTTAAAAACTCTTCATAAATAGTTTTAAATAAATTATACAAAATGGTGAAATTATTTAAAGAATAGTATTTTAAAATTATCTCAAATAATTTTCCCACTATGTTAAAATAATTCACAATTAATGAATTTCATTTAAAATCTACTATTGTATACTTAAGCCTTAAATTAAAGACATTATATCCATGAACAAAAAAAAACTGCATTTTCGAAAAATACAACTTTTTTCACGTTATTTAATAAAATAATTGAACATGAATTGCATTACAATGATATATTTTATGTAGAAAAGAGCTATTGGAAATATGCTTTGGGATTCTTTCTACTTGTTCTCTTTGAAAAAGAAAAGCATCTTTATATTCCTTTGTTAAGCATTTATTAGTTTTAAATTGCAATGAAGATATAATATTTTGAGGCGCCTTTAAATTTTAATTTCAAAATTAATTCCTTTTTTAAAAAAATTCTCTTTTAAGTATATATATATATATATATATATATATATATATATATATATATATACATTTTTGTTTGTTTTGCGTTCAGTAAAATCAGTAATATTATTTTAACAATACTTTACTTAAATATATAAGTATTAAAGGAACTAGACAAAGGAAGGGAAAGAAACATAATTATTTTTCCACCGGAATTTTAAAGTATATTAAATTTTTTTAATGAGTTTTATCGGCAATTTTTATATTTCATTTATTTATTAAATCGATAGTGCAAATAACGTGACTTAAAACTTTTTAGACTCTTGTCGATATCTTGTTAATTACAGTTTGAATATATCCATCTTAAAATATAAAATAATCATTCAAAATTATATAGATGGCAAAGAATTTTATTTCATTAGATATTATAATTGGTTCTCTAATTTTAGTTAATTCACTCATATTTCATTTTAATAATTTTCAGCAATGAATGGAAATCATTAAATGTACTTATTTTATTGAATGCGAGAAGATATCTCCATTAACAATTTTTATTTTGAATTAATTATTTTGCTAACATTGAATTCTTAATACTCATTTAGCGCAAACCTTTGAACGCTTACAGACCGTACATTCTAGAGGAAAATATAATTTATAACATCTTTTTTCTTACAATTAGTAAGCGAAACAAGCATAAAATGTGACAAAATAAAAATGTAACAAATAAGGATATTCTCTTTAGAATGAGCAATTCTTATTAGAAACGAGAACACTTTTAGAAATAAAATTTAAAATGCTGTGTAAGGCCATATTTTATCGAATGTTTCAGCTTTGACAGATAATAAATCACTTTCCGTGAAGACTTTCGAAGGAGAATTTAAAAATCTGCTTTTTTCTTCGTCCTAGGAAGGAAAAAAATTTCTGTATCAACAAAGAACGTTATCTTTAGATGTTTGTATTAAATCAGATATAATTTTTTTCAAGTAGGTTTCATGACATATTTTGTCACCTTCATAAAAAATTTTATTTCTAAAATTTTAAAATGAAAACTGCAAAATTTTGCTCGTAGGTCTTAAATATTTTCAAAATATTTAAAATCTATTATTTTTCTTTTAATTTATCAAATATGAAACAATTGCACCAGTTAACAGATTTTCTATATTACAATTTTGCTTCAAATAGGGAGGGGATTTTGATTTTTTAGTTTTTTTTTATCTGGTCTTTCTAAAATATTCTAATGAAAATAAGCCAAAATGTTTAGCTTATTTTCAAAAGAATATTGTTTAGATGATAATATTTTAAATTTGATTTTAGTTAGTTTGGTTTCTAACTGGTTTCTTCATTCACTTCTGTAATAATTCATTTGTTTAGATTAAAATAATAAAAGCTTATATATATATATATATTCATACACACACACACACACACACACATATATATATATATATAT
>BMAW01104572.1:234450-251375 GCA_019974015.1 Nephila pilipes | reverse complement strand
TCTCTTTATATATATATATATATATATATATATATATATATATATATTAGATTTGCTTAATAAAATATTCATGGGATAATTTTATTTGTTATGTTGGTAAATTCCCTGAAAATTGTGCCTTTACATACGAAAAACCAAATATTGTTTTAACTAATAAACATCTTTTTGATAATCATTCTTTTATTAATATCAAAAGTAGTGATAGAGATATTACCAAAGCTTTGTTTGAGAAAATAAGTTTCAATTATAATATTACATTTCCTCATATTTTTTTAATACCTAAATTCAGTTCAATTAAACCTAGAACTGTTACTAATGGTTTTAATATCTACATAACTAAAGCAGGAAATATGTAACAAAAGATTTTACAAAAAAAAAAAAAAAAAAAAAAATACTATTGATGGATGATTCAGACAGTTTTTAATATTTTTTTTTATATATGTTTATTATAAAGAGATGTACTCAATATATTGTTGTGATTTTGAGTTAGATACATATTGAAGGTTTAATTGAAGTACTTGATAATTTTCAAAAAATTAAAAATTGATAATTCTTTTTCTTATAAAAAATTGATTTTTTAAAATTCAGTTAAGAAAACGGCACTATTTATTGATAAAAAATAAATGTCAATGAAAGGCATACTCTTCTAAATAATTTTAATAAATTGTATGGTATATGTGTATTTCAGCGGATTACCGATCATATGACTGACAATTTCTATAAACATATTTATTTAAGAATTAATTTCTCAGTCCCTTAACAATAAAACCAAGTGAATATTTAAGCGAAAAATATTGACAAGTTATGTTTCAATATAAAATTGTAAAGCCTTTGATCGAAAACAAAGTTTCATGGCATCTGTCATTTATGTTTTGACACATCTTTCAATTTTTAGGTTAACATAATTATTAAGAGTTAATACTATTTTTCTAATTTCAACTACTGATAGAAATTAATTATTATATTTCAGTTAAATATCAACTCATTGTAAACATAAGATGTAAAAAAGGGAAATTTCAAGCAAAGATGAAGTTGTGGTTGTCGAGTTCTTGGTACATCGAAAGAAAAAAAAATGAAATGTTGTAGAAAGATGAAATTGCATTAGCAATAACATGCATTAATGTACTTACTATAGAATAACCATAGCAAGAATTTGTAATTTGTCCGAAAATAATTGTCAACGGGAATCTTATACTAATATTGCATCTTTGAAAAAATACAAAATAAAACTCTGGATGTAAATGCAAATGGTTATGGTTGAAACAGAAGAGGCACCATAAGATCAGCAGCTCACTCCATTTAAGTTCCCAAATCTACATTATTCTGAATTTTAAAAATAAATAAATAAAATATACTTAAAATAAGTTTTAAACTCCATCAAGCTATTTCGTACAATCTTATTGGATTTTGTCTATCAAAAGTAATTCCTCATAGATAGATGTAAGAAATGATTAAAAAATTTAGAAACTGTCTGAATACTCAAAATAAAAATTAGGAGTTATACATTAAATTTATTCCTCAATTTAATCTAGTTTTTGGATATTAATGCTTCATTCTATATTTATTTCTCTTACTTGTTTTATTATAGAGCAAAAAATTAAAATCAGATACTATTATAATAAAGATACTGCTATTAAGGGACAGAAAGTATATAAATTTGATTAATTTTTGATTTTATTCATTATTCTTTTGATTTTATAGAGTCTAATAATTTTAATTGTTTTAATTTACGAAAATTTTGTATTTTATTTTGGAGTTAGTGTTTTTTATTCAAAGAAAAAAAAACGTTTCTTCCTGACGATTTTAAATATAACATATATAAAAATGCAGCACTGATTTTTTTAAATTCTAACTTTGATCTATGAATAACAATACTAATGATTAGATACTTACTTTTAGGACCCCAATACTTACTTTTGGATAGTTAAACTTTTTCTCTGTTGGTTAAATTACGTGTATGTTATTTTTTTTTATTTATTTTGATTTTTTTTTTTTGATCTATTTTTCTCTTACATTGCTTGAATGCATTCCATAAAAATATCATTTATTTTCAATATTCTTAGATTTGCCAAATATTTGGCTTTCTGTCATAAATCTTTTTTCTTGGAGCGTATTACTAAATTCTGATTCACGCTTTTTTTTTTGTTTTTAAAGATGCTAATGAAGCGACTGTTTTACCTTTAATACTAGTATAAGTAGCACTGACGTCCTAAGTCATTGCAGGATTAAATATTAATACAAACAGCATTACATAGTTTTATTTACAATTTGTTTTATTTTAAAATTATTCTAATTTTTCTTCAAGGATTTCAATTCTTTGTTGTCTTTTTATGTTTGTTTTTTGTGTTTAAATCAAATTTATGTTTTTGTGCTAATACCTTTTTTAATTAAACTTTTAGTTTTAAATAATCTTTAACTTTCGATTTAAACTATTTATAACTTCGTTATAGAGTGTTAGATTTTTATTCTTTCAACTTTTATAATATAATATATATATATATATATATGTCTATTATATACACTAAATTGAAGCTCTTTAACTTTTAAGCATTGCGACCCACTTTTTATAAACTAAAACTGATTTGATCTCTTTCATTCTCAGCGTATTGAATTTTTCAAAAACGAATAGCATACTTTCTTTTTGAAAGAAGTCTTATAGGTCAAGACGAAACTTTTGCGAAGAAAAATGTGTTTATTTTAATGTGAAGAAGAAAAAAATTGAATAAAGGCTCGTATGAAGGTTACACTTGTTTTTAATTCCTGATAATAATGACAGTGAATCTACATCCATTCCAATTATTTTTGAAGAACAAAGAGTGCAGTCCCACTGGAGGACATCTCCTAATTCTCAAATCAATGCTAATAATTATCATAAATGCTATTAATAATAACTTATATCAGAGCCAACTCATTAATGATTTTTCTTTTGCTTTAGTAGCTGTATTTCCTGAATAAAATATCTGATTCCTATAATATTTTCTGCATTAGTTTTCAATACAAATATATCTCATCTACCCATTTTCAGTTCATTTCGAAACCCCCTTCTTTGTGCGGCGCTTATATATATATAAATATATATATATATATGCATAACAATTTTAAAAAAATAGAGAACAAACAATAGAGAAGGAAAAATTAACCTTTTTTTGAAAAATAAATTAATATTGAATACCTAACAAAAGAAAATCTACACATTCAGACTGGAAACTGAATTTTGGGGTTAAACATGTTCTGTGGTATTAATCTTCCCACATTGCATCTTGCTGCGAGAAAAGTAGATCATTCCAGAATATAAATTATAATAGACTAAGCAAAATAAACAAGAAAAGGCAAGATACACTACTTCAAAAAATTTTCAATCAAAGACTTTAGATAAAGACTTACAAATTTAAAACACAAATATATCCAAATCCAAGCTTGTCAAAACAATGAATCGTATTTGAGATAGATGTAAAAACCCAATTCACAAGATCATATGGCATATGTACTCTTATGTACGTGGTTAAGTTTCTCAGTGTAAAATATTTATAAATCTTTTAAATAAGGATCTACAAAATTCTGTGCTGGTGCCAAATATGATGTGAATATGAATAATTATTAGTTAATTGGAGTAAGCAAAAATTTCAAATTTGAGAGTATTTAATAAACATCTCAACATTAAAACAACTAATCCTAAGTAAAATCCCCCTTCCCCTCAAAAAAGATAAAAAAAATTTACGTTTGTTTGTTCAAAATTTCATGAGTACTGTGAATAAAATATATGTCTGTAAGTGTAAGCTATGCAAACATTCAAGAGTTCTTCACAGATAGACCACTAATTAACTGTCTTTGTAATCCTAATGTTGTACGCTGTATAGGCATTTTAATTAAAATATCTTTAAAATTCTGTAAAAGTCGTGAAAATTAACAAATCTTACTTAGGGTTTCAAATTCCAAAATCTCACAAATCCAAAAGATTCAAGAAAAGAAATATACAAAAATTAAATTTCTAAAAAAAAAATTATAAAAATCAACCAAAAGTATTCCTAAGCAATCAACCTATCTATAAAACCCAAAATAATCGTTACTAACTATTTAAGAATCAAACATTTTTCAAACAAGGCAAAGTAATAAAAAAGCAAAAATTTAGAAAAGCGGATGTAATGTGATTAGTATTGTTCCATACTTTGGAACTACAGAATGTGCGCTTATACCGGCAATACAGATCTTATCATCAAACTTCAGTGAATTAAAGTATAAAAATATAGTAACAAACCAAAAAGCAAAAAATTCAGAAATTCAACCACTTAAAAAGAGATAGAAGGTAAACATCAGAAATGTATACAATTACACTTAAAAGTACAAAGTACACTTAAATAATAATTTTAACTGAAAAAGATTTATATTAATTAAATCAATAATTACAATATAATGAAATAAAAACCTAATGAACAATAATACAGCTGAATTATAAAAAGAACTGAAGCATAAAGAAGTATAAAATACTTACCAACGACATGTCATCATAGTTATAAAATGTGGAACAAGTTGATTGTAACAAAAACAAGAGCAGAACGAAATTTTGACGCATTCTAAAACTAATTGAACATAATGCAATCTAAATAATAAAACATAGCGTATGAAAATGAAACAATTACTAACAGAGAGAACTCTTTAATACTTTATACCAACGTGGCACCTTTCTTTTACAACCATGAATGAGTTAACCACCAAGATAAAAATTCTGATTTTTTGAATTAAAGAAAAATAAGAAAAGATATTTACTTAATTTTACTTATTATAAGAGTGAAACAAAAATTATAAGAATTTATTCTAAATGAAAGACCAATATTTAACATATTCTAAAAGTTCTTTAAATTATAAAGTCCAAGGGAAAAAATATAAAAAAACCCAAAAAATGATATCAAACATACATTAAAAAGTGTCGCTATCTAGATGCAAAATATCTAATATATATATATATATATATTTGGATATATATCAATGCATGGCTGTGGCTAAGTTATACGTTGAGTTATATTGTAGTAATCTATTCAATACTATCAAATTATTATTTAGGATTAAAGACAAATACGTTGTAGCAGATGGAAAAAACCACGGAACTGAGATTTGAACCTTATGTCAAAATTTGAAGGCGATTGATGAAGATTTTCATGGAGTTAATATTAAGCACAAATCAATATAAAATTTTGAATTTTATATTTTATTCATCTCATATTCAAGTACAGTTTTTAATAAATGAGTAATTTACAAATTTCTTAGTTGATATCAATTTTTAAATGAGATAGGTGTGTAGATTATTTATTATTTTTAATAATTATATTCTTCATTTTGAATTATAAAAATATTCAATTTTAATTCAATGCTAATCGGTGCACAATATTCTTGGTTAAGCTGTCTTTTGCTAACACAAATAGATTCAATGATTTTCCCACACGTGAGCATGCAACATATAATAGGAAAAAATAGATTTTCCAAGTCTAATGCGCAAATTGACATTGTTAGGCCTTGAGATTTATTTATGGTCCTGGCGAAAGCCAAACGAATTGGAAACTGAAGCATTTTGAAAGGTATCGCAGCTTCTGACGGTATCATAGGAATGCCTGTTAAAAGGACCACTTCTCTTGTAAACTTTCCTGTCAAAATAGTTGCTTCAAGAATATTTCCAGTGATCTTTCCGTTGACCAAACGTGTATCATTGCATAATCGAAGTGATTTCAAATTACGCTGATGAATAATAGGTGAGCCAGTCTTCAATCGAAGATTATGTGGTGGCGTTCTGGGTATATCGAGATAAGTTAACCTTTAAACATCGGCGGTACATATGCTGTACCAAAAATTGTTTTGTCGCGCTCTTCGGCTGCGGTACAACGTCTGTACCAAGCTATCTAGAGACAGTTATTTCCCTCTTTTTTTTCAGTGGACCCTTTTACAACTTTCCTTGGCCCTTTTCACGACACTGCTTTTATTGTCTGTAATTGGGTGGGGATATTTTTCTATAACGTTATCAGTTGTGTGCGAATTCCTTATCATTGGCAACCTTTAGGAACAACCAAATTCGAAGAAATACTCCATTAGATGACTTTACGCTGTCTATGATCGGTAGGATTTTCTATTCTCTTGTTTTTTCTTCGAATTCTTAGAATGAATCTGAAATTTCTCGCAGAAATAGAGATTGAGGATTTGATGAAAGATTTAGATTAAGAAAATTTTGTTGATAGACACCTAAAGAAAATCTGATGGTGACTTTGCTGAGTGGGAAAAAGAAAAAGTAACCATTTCCAAGCAAAAATTGTGGCAGATTACCACAAGCACTTGGGATATGTTGATTTAGGGGACCGCAGTGCATCCACCTACACTTTTGCTAGACGAACTAAGAAATTGACAAAAAATTATTCTTTAGCCTCATTGATATTGTTGTGTTTCTGATATTAAATTCGTGCCACACTAAGTTAAAAACTCAGTATAAAAGAATTTAGAATGAATTTGATAACATATCTAATAAAAAGATTAAATCATAAAAATGCAGAGCCATTAGTAATAAAAAAATGAAGGCAAATCATAATAAATTTTCTCATTGGCCAATTGACGAAAAGAAAAGAAGAAAGTACACATATTGTGCGGAAAAGAATTTACAAAAAAAGAAAAATTATTATCTGTATGGCATGCAATGTGGCTCTTTGTATTGACCAGAACTGTTTCAAAGAATAACACACAATTTATTTAAAAATCTCTTAGCACATAAACTAATAAGTAAAAAAAAAAGACTATTATAAAAAAAAATTAAAACTGATACATTTTTAATAAAAAGAAAAAAAAGCTCTTTAAACAAACAAAAAAAGCTCTTTCAAGATAGAAAAATTTTAAAAAGTAGAATTCATTTTACATTTTTAAAACAGACATTTCAAAAGTATTGCTACAAGAACTTTTCAGTTTAAGATATGCTTCATTTTAAAAAAAAATATATTAAAAAAACAAATTAATACTTTTTTTTTTCTCTAAGATTAAAGATTCACAGAAATATTTGATATAAAAAAGTGTTACATATTATTTTATTAGAATGCATGAATTAACTGAAGGTTTTGCCTTAATTTGACGTACTTAAGATTTACTCAGCAGCTTTGAAACGTGTTCAATTAAGTTAAAAATTATTTTTTAAATTTCCCTTTTGATAATATTTAATCACAAAAGGGCTAGGTAGCCGACTAGTGAGGGCGCAAACTCGTAGCCGGGATTGAGTTGTGAGTTCGAGTCCTGTTCAATTGAAAACCGGCTATTAAGCCTGTCTAGATTTTTAGTCCTGATGTTGGTGAGGTGTAGAAGTTTAGTGTGTGGATGCTGTCCTCATTGCTTGACCGTCGTTCAAATTTATGAAGTCCATTAATAGTAAGCTTCCTATTGTTTCAAAATGCGATGTTATTAAAATGTCAAATCAAAATATTCGGAGTACATTGACTTTTTTGTGCATTAAAAGGTATTAATTTAAAAAAATAAAATGTTTAGTATTAATGTTCAACATATTGTTCTTAAATTTTTCCTTCTTTTACATATTTCGTCGAATAATTTTGAAAGCATGAGGTATTATTTTTATTACATGGGGTCAATGTTGCAGTTAAATAGGTAAGTTGCAATAATGAGACCACAGATAAAGTCTGCGCACTAATCCTTGCGATTACACACCTATATGTGTATATTGTATATATATATATATATATATATATATATATATATATAGCACCGAATAAATTATTACGAGTTTATGATAGAACTATAGTATTCTCAAAGAGTATAGTCATGAGATTATAGAAGCTATTAATTTAATATTGTTTTAAACTACTTGCTACTAGAAAATATCTTAGTAATATGGTTAGATGTCACTTTCTTTGTTAATTGTTTAGTTTGAAAATGTCAATTTGCGCAATACACGACTGTAAGTTATGATAAATATACATTTGAAAATTTGTATGTCACTCAATTAAACAGGGGAAACAGGAATTCAAAAAAAAATATTATGATATGATATAGCGCCAATTATTAAGATCTTTCTTTCTCGTCAATGATTACTGACTAAAAATCAGCAACCCTTAATATCTCCCCTTTGTAACTAGAAAACTAACCATACCACATTGGTGAACTCGAACTTCCCATTGGAGGAAAGAAAATTTTCCTCAATCCTAAAAGCGCCGATTTGAAAGGATATTTTGACTTAGAATAAGCCGAGTTCTAAAGATTAAAAATTCAACTGGAAAATTTACACTTTCATTTTCATCAAAAACAGTGTCGAATGATTAAAAAGACACCAGATTACTTGGCAACAACTGTTGTATTTGGAAGTTAAATTCGTCAGCATAAGCATTTTTAGCTGTCAAAACAGCCCGATTACTAAGACAGTTATGATCCAAGTGATTATTCTGTATGTTCAGGAAGTTACTCTCAATTAATTCTTTTTTTTGCCTGAACAACAGTGCAGAAATTGTTTGGCAATTTAATGCATTGCGTACTTGGTTGCAGTTCTATTCTAACGTTTCCGATATCTAACAATTGTTCGGAAAACATTTGTGCCGATGGAGCATTTTGCAATTGTACATGCATGTTTATGGTCAGTCGAAGTATTTCAACACTTCACCTTAAGAACGATTGTTTTACATATGCTCTAATCTCATCGACGAAAGTAGAGCGAGGAATAACTGGCAAGGTCTGTGGGAAATAACCAGTAGTACGATAGCACCGCAGAAAAGTTTATCGTTGCCATTCAAACCTTGCATAGTTCTGTGCAATGCTTCGAGTGAATGTTTGTGAGCCATTGTGCACTCATACCAGATTACGATTGACCTTTCTTGCAACACTATAGCTATTCTGCTACTCTTGACAAAATCTGCACATTTTTTGACATAATTTAAATGCCCAGCACTTTGCCAGTATCTACGCATATGGTATAACACATCCATTCAGAGGCAAATGTCCTCTTCTCTGCTATGTTCCATCGACTGACACGCCACACTGAACAATTTCATCAAAATTGTTTTTCTCGTGAATCTCAGTGGCAGCCTCATTCATAATTTTATGTGCCACATTACTGGAAACATTCTCCAACTTTTTTTCCAAGACATTTGTAAGCTGTCTTAAATAGAATGTTCAAATTCATAGCTGAACATAGCTTTTTTTCAGCAGAATGTCCCTTTCCAATAATCCTCAAGACAAAAACAATTGCAAGGTTGATGCTTTCCATTTTGTTTACTTTTGAAGATGTACAAAAAGAGATGGAATATTCACAGTTTGGACATTTTAGTAACAAATTAGATACTAAGTCAAATACTGATACTTCCAATAGCTTTATACCATCTTGAAAACACTCACGACAACTAAATGAGGAAATAAAATCATTCAAAAATTTTAAAATTAAATACTATGTTATGATCTTTATTTTCTAAATTATCAATTAGTTTTGAATGTGACTGAAGTTTTGATTCCCTTACTGTTCTTGTAACACATCTATCAGTGTTCTTCTCATCCATATTCTTAGTGTAAAGGTTTCCCTTAAACTTATAATTCACAAAAAGAACTTAGATTTTTCCTATTAGCCATGACTTTTAATAAAATACTATATATATATACATATAATGCTAACTATTAAAATCAAAAATATCTAACCGAAATTAATTTCTATCAAAATCAGTCCCTACATTTGAAATGAGTACAATTCACAAAGCTAAACACAGTTTAAGCTTTGTGAACACAATATTGTTGCCAAACGTTTTGAACAAATTGGGTGTTACCAAACGGTATATTCTAAAAACACAAAATAAACAAATAATTTGCAATAAAACATATTGAGACAATATATTAAGATAAAAACTACCCTATCTCTCAAGTTGGACCAAACTGCACAAAGTGTGCAAAATTTCATTAAAATCAGTTCATTAGTTTAGGAGTTCATCGCGGACAAACAACGTGACACAAAATTTTTATGTATAAAGATATATATATATATATATATATATATATATATATAAATATCATTATATATATATATATATATATATATAACTATACATATACATATCATCATGTCACATACTACACTGATGTAAATATATATATATAACCACATATTAGTATAGTATATATATATATATATATATATACTTATAATTGCCGGTAAAACAAGTATCAATCTACTTTACTATATAATGGTTCAAAAAAGTAGTATTAATACTCAAGCTTTTAGAAAACTTGTATTATTTTGCATTTAAATAAAACAATGTTGCACCTTTTTGTTCAGCTTCAAAATAAAAACTTGACAAATTTTTGCTTTATTTTATTTTCTCAACCTTTTAGGTTTCAAATTCTAATAAAAAAAGCAATTACGCTGAGCTATAATGAAGTGTGAAAAGGTTATCTCAATTTGAAGTGACAAGGACGGACTTCCTCAGCATCCAAGTCGTTCAACACCACAGTATCGGTGTGTTGTACGTATATGTGAATTAGATCGTTTAGGTTAGTAGGAAGTGGATTGAAATTCAAGTAGAATTTTATTATGATTATTTTTAGCATCCAGATACTTGAAAATAAATGTTAGATGCTGTAAGCCAAAAGCAAGGATACTTATTGCAGTTTATCTTTTCCTGAAACTATCAAAACAATGATTGTAGTATTCAAAAAATAATATCTTTATTTTATTAATAAATAGAAAACAATTCTTTTGGTGTGTTTGTACAGATAGATTTTAATTTATAGATAATAGTTATGATATGTGTAAATGGTAATATTCAAAATCTATGATTCGTAAAAATAATTAACATATTAAAAAAACTACTAGTTATTTATGAAATGAAACAATATACATTTACTTATTCTTTTGATATTTCAAAACTTTATTTTGCTTTAAATTTTTAAATTTAATGCGAATCATACCTACTTCTCGACATTGTGTTATACAACTTTTATAGCAGTTGATTACACTAATAATCAACATTTATTCTGAACCCCTATTTATGTTAACGTTTATTTCTTGAATTTCGTAAGGCTATCAGAAGGATTTTTCGGAGAAAAAATTCACTTCACTGCCTTTTCGAATCCTTTGACATCTGGAAGAACGTATCCATCTCGTTAGCAATGGCTAGATTTTGAAGCTACATTTTAAAAGAATAGATACAAAATATTTGATTAGACGAAACCGCAATATTCTTTTTAAAAAAATATTGACTATACCTTCAAATATCAGGAGATTCTCTATTTTAAATGTCTAGTCTCTCACACAAGTCCTACAACATATCTTAAAAAAAGCTTATTTCTTAAGCAGATGATAAAAAACCTCCGTAGCATATACTGTTTATGAAATGAGCTACAGAGGCTTTATGCTTTATATATTTCCTTATATTTTATATATGCCATTAAGCTTCCATAATATATATATATATATATATATAGTTTTCATTTTTTTTTTTTTATATTTTAATAGCATATACTATTAAACATTATTTTCAATAACTCCAAATTATAAAGTGTATTGTAATAATACTCTTTTATTTTTTTCAGGAATTCTTTTATTATTTATTTATTTTTTTATCATCAAGAGTCGATAATAATTTATAGCAAGACACATAATTTCTGTTTCTGTTTAAGAAAGCTGATTTTTCTCGCCGTAAATTTCAATAATGCAGCCAAATTTCACTCAACCTACAACACTCCCCACTCACCGTGATGTTCTATGACAAATTATTCTGTGTGTCCTACAACTAAACAACTTTGTAACAACTGATTACCAACACCAGCATCTTAATTGTTATTAAATGTGCACGGTGGTATGGTTGGCTAAATAACGGGACTGGCACTGTAAAATATTTTATTTTGAGGTCTGTGATATTTATTTATCTTCTAGAATGTCACCACTCTATTCCTACAACACACCATGGTGAATCATTGTTCGAAACACTGCAGGAAGTTTCTTCTTCAGTTAACTCCTTCAGGACGCATGCCACTTTCTCTTTCATATTTTAATGGTTTCAAATCTTCGTTCATGCAGATCTCACCTCAGGAAACAGATAAAAGTCACATGGCTCTAGATTCCGGGAATAAGGAGGCTGGTAAACATTGGGATGCTGTACATGGCTAGAAAAATCTTGGAGATACAATGTGGAATGAGCCGGCGCCTGTCATGGTGAAAAAAATTGCGGTACGGATTATTTGCCTATTTCTACAATCTCAGCAATCACACAAATATTTAACCGACAGATAGAAACCACAATACCAATCTCTGATATTGTCAACCGTTTTGACGTGAAAGGGCGACCGACATGAATCAACTCAACGTTTTCGGTCATCTTTAAAAGGCGAAAGCACTCAAAAAACACGTACACGGGATAAACAGTCATTGTCATACACTTCTTTTTAATAAATTATAAGTTTCCCAGGAGCGATTTTTCCAAGTTTCATGAAATTTCACAATTCAATAACTGTGGCTCAATATCATTTTTCTGACGAATCAAAAAATAATAATAACTATATTGCAAACGAAGGCTGGCTATAATTGATTTGTTACAGAAATAGAGTCAATATATTGAAAGAGAAAGCTTCATGCTAAACAACTGTCGGTTTCTAGAGTTTGCCCTGCATGATTCTTAGTAGGAAAGTCTTGTTATTTAATATCCAAACTTCGATAATCAAATTCCTCATCTTAGTTTCAAGGAACACGAGATATCATTTTCTCTAAATACGAGAAAGAACAAAAAACACATACAATGCAGAATCTAAACTAAAATAAATTGTTTTGATATTATTGAATTATATATTCGTAGTTAACATACTTATAATAATAAATATTATAATTAAAATAATTATTTATTATAGATGTTATAATTATATTATATTATTTATATATATAGTTTGATTTTAGTATATGCTAATATATACGAGAGAGAAAGAAAAAACCCGAAGTAATTATTATTTCACGCATTTTTCAATAACTCATGAAGGGAAAGAAAACAATTTTGGAAACATTCACTCAATTAGTGTGAGATAAGAAATCCTATTCTGCAGCAGCAAATTTGTCGATAAATCGTTATTTTGCTTACTTTCTAAAAATGTAGCCAGATGTTTCTGGAATTCAGTTTGTGCCTAACAACTGAATAAATCCTATGATTCTTGGAACTCGTAATCCAAGAGAATGCACCTTTCAATTAAAGAAATGAAACACATTGAAATAAAATTTTTCCGAACAAAACCATGTTTATTTTTAAAATGAAGAA
Organism: Nephila pilipes; assembly: GCA_019974015.1. Lineage (NCBI taxonomy): Eukaryota > Metazoa > Arthropoda > Arachnida > Araneae > Nephilidae > Nephila > Nephila pilipes. The sequence goes on along the minus strand of BMAW01104572.1, from coordinate 238,128 downwards.
ATAACTTCAAATAAATATCGTCCATACGTATAAATTTAGCTGAATCCATATGCAAATTAATCATTATGAAGAAGAAACATTTCACCTGAAGGATCCCTAAACTAATGCAAATGATGAAACCTCGCCAATATAAATAATTGAATCATTAATTTCGCCACTGGAATAAAACGAGAAAATAATTTGAAGCAAAAAATGCACTAAAATGAAAATCTTAGGTATTAAATTGCTTGTTGAATTTTAAAATGATAAATAGGTTAAAACCGAATTTGTACATTATTAAATGAAAGATGATTATTGAAATACATACATATTTCTTTAACTATTTCATTCAGTTCAGTTTCAAAATGTTTTAAAATAATATATTAACAAATTTCAATATAAATATGACAGGAATTCGTTTTATTATAAGAAACTTTATTTTTGTATTAGTTTATTTATAACATCTTAACATGTTTCATGGAATTGAAGTTCTTTAAGGAAAATTAACAAAACAATATACTTTACAAAAAAAAAAAAAAAAAACTAAATTATTTTGTCCAAATATGATTATTTGATTCAACTAAAAAATGAAAATTTGAATCTGAAAAAATAATGGAAAAGTAATCTTCAAAATATTTAATTAAAGATAAGTTATCCACACATATCTATGATACAGATATGAAAAATGCACAAATATGAAATAGATATGAAAATCATAATGTGGAATGAATGAGTTTTCTTGAAAACGGCTTGAAAAACAAATAAATGTATGCCATCTTTTAGAGGAAAGTGTTAAAATGGAAAATGGAATTATAAAATATCTGTATCAAAGTTGCATTTTTGTTGATTGATTTTGACAAAATGATGAAAAATAAAAAACATTATTGTTCGCGAAATTCTCTATTAACTCTAAATGGAATAACAAATAAATCTTGGTTCAGAACATGCAATCTTACTTAATCTATAAGTAACATAGAATCATGAAATAAAATAAAATAAGGCAAAATTAATAAATTACGAGACTTTATGATTATATGCTTATGTCAATACAAAAGACAAAAATTCAATTTTAAAGAATAACATTATTTCAATTGAGATAGTTGTCCATTATACAGTGTCTCAGCACCAGGGTTACAAACTCTTGACAGAAAAGATAACCTATATGACCTGAATCACATTTCAATGCTAGGCCAGAAAATGTTGCTAGACGCAATATAAGACGTCTGCAGATAGCGGGGTTCCCGAGCGTTCTGCAGACTCTTCCTTCCTACACTGATGCAGTGATAGATGATAGCGATTATCCGAATATGGAGCTAGTGAATATGCATCTGCGTACGGAACATCGAGTGAGTGCATGCTGCCGAGCGTTTGTACATGCAAAGAATAGAAGTACTTCAGCATATCGCTCTTTTGATACCTGCTCATTGGCTGCATGATGTTCTGTAACGCTTAGATGCCCCATTTGAAACAGGAGATCAGTCGATGTAGCTCGATGCATTGGCCTCTATCGCCGGATCTATAATGACTTATCTATTTCTACTGGCTATCAAGTCACGGTTATGACAGCCCTGGTTAGAGATCTCAAAACATGGTTGTAAGCATTGCCGAAGCAGTTTAGGAAGTCCGAGACACGCGAATCGAGAACTGCTTCACAGCATCAAAGATGAGGCCTGCGTATTGCAAACCAGCCGTTGATACATCAACACCCCTTGGACATGCAGTAGTTGATAATGGTAATTGCAATGATTATGAATAAGAAACCATATTTACTGACACAGTGTCTTTCCTTCCACGGTTTTTCTGCATAGTTCCACATACACGTATCATATCCTGATCCAGAATGAGTGAATTTGATTCATCTAGACTTACTCTTACCCCTCTAATAATTTTTGTAACATTAATGGTAAATATCTCTAATATTATAATATATTAATAATAAATATATATATATATATATATATATATATATACGTAGCACTGTTTTAAGCATGTACCGTTTAGATTGCCGCCGCAGCGTCCTGGTCCGTTCGCGCTCATGCTGTACTACCACTTTTCTAGCGCACTGACGCCATCTACAGTCTGATTCTTCATTGTATACGTTGTTTACTGAGGTAAAGCATGCCTGACAATGTGGAGTCCGCTGATTGTGAAGTACGGCTGTTGCCAGTAGATTTATTAGGTGCTAAAGGCGTAAAACCGATCGGATATTCATCGCGAGATCCAGAAGCTTTACGGACAAAACATTAGGAGATGGAATGGTAAGAAATGGGTGAGAGACAGTTAAGATGTACGTACAAATGTGCATGATGAAGAATCGGAGTGGGCGTCCTTCGGTCGTTAACGAAGATTTGGTGGCAGTAGGACGAAAAGGAGAGAAAACAGACGTTTTACAATTTCACTGTCCGACTGCGTTTCTCAATGTTCTCGTAGTGTTTTTGTATCAGCAGTGTGACGAGAACTTGAATTGAACATCAGTTCACGTTGTTCCAAAATGTTGACGGATTTGCATCAAAACCCACGCGTTTAGGTGAAAAGTATTGACTTTCCTTTGAGCGGACTGCAAATGAAGGAGAAGAATTTTGTACCACATGTCTATGGTGACGAAACATGGGTGGGCCTATCATCAATTGTAGAATCGAAAAAAATATGAATGAGTGACATCTCATCACCCAAAAGAGTGAAGTTTAGCAAACAATTTCTGCCTCGGAAAAATCAGTGCACAGTTTCTTGGACAGAAAAGAGTATTGTTAGTGGAGTTTCTGCCTCGTAATGGAATAATGCAGCGCTCCTTGATGAGACATTGAAGAATCTGCGTCGTGCAATCCCAGAAGTTAAAGACGTAAAGTTGAGTAGTATCGTTTTGTTGCTATGAATGCCTGCCCACATTGGCTAATGACGACCAAAGATTATCAAATCTTTAATGGGAAACTCTAGATCATCTCCATACAGCTCCTGATCTGGCCCACGACTACCATTTGTTCCTGCACTGAAGAAACACTGGCAGGTGTTGCCTTCCAAGACGATAACGAAGTCAAAACATTTGTGATACAGTGTTACAACAAGTCAGGCGGCAGAATTATGAGGGAGGATGTAAAATCTGCGTCCACGCATGATGACAAGTGCCTCAACTATTCACGAAATTATGTAGAAAAGTAGATTAAGGTACACTGTGGCTTTAAAGTAAAAATAAAATTATTGCGATACTTGCAATGTCTTTAATTTCAAAACGGTACTTCTATAAAACATGTCGTATTTATATTTATATATATTATTCTAAAAATTGATACTCAACCGACATCTATATGTGAAGCATATCTTATTCTTTTTGCATTCTTTTCATTTTACTTTATTTCATACCAGTGCTATAGATGTCGAATACTGAATCTTATGAAAAGAAGAAGTATTGATAAATTCATTAGTTGTACATATATATCACAGTCAAGATTTAGTCAGAACAACTTCCAGACAAAAGCATGAGAAAGTCGAATTTAATAGTTAGAATATAATCGTATCATATCTCGTACACATTACGTTAGCCTTTAAAAATTAATTAAATTGCATAAATAAATTATCAACATTGAAGAAATATTGCAAAACTATAGTCAATAGGAAAATTTTTCTAAAAGAGTATTATTTTCTGATACTCTAAATAAATATGTATCTCAGTAGCTACAATACGTAACTGAAACGAAGTACAAG
>BMAW01104572.1:194640-234425 GCA_019974015.1 Nephila pilipes | reverse complement strand
TTTTATATATATATATATATATATATATATATATATATATGTGTGTGTATATATATATATATATATATATATATATATATATATATGCCTAAATATTATAGTTAAAAATATCTTAAACGTCTTACAAATGTCTATGAATTATTCATTATTTAACATTAAAAATATTTTTATACCTTTCAGTCTGTTTCAAAATAAAATCTATATTTAAAAATGTTTTTTTTTCTTATATTTATTTTTTTTATGTGTAAGGGAATTCAAACACATTTTTATAATATTTTTGGTCACTTATAACTAAGAGATGATTATTATAATGATTATTTTATCAAGAACTATTTTGGTAAAAGTTACGAAGAACATGTTTGAAAACAGAATGTTAGGTTGTTAGCCGAGTTTTGATTCATTTTCAGAACTTCTTACGAAAAATAATCAAACATCGGTTCATTGATGAAACAAAAATATATCTGCAATAATATATATATAATTAAATGATGAATTCTTAGGGAAAATATTTTATTTAGTTAATTTAGAGTTAAAAACTTGAGTACTGAAATACTTCAGAGACTAATCTTATGGTTATTGATACTAAATAATTTCAAAATACTAAAACTGAGATTTTACTTTATGTTTTATATTAAATCAAAGATACTAAATAACTGCTACTTTCTTGAAAACGTTTGTAATATTTTTTATTCGCTATTTTTAGAAGCCATTAAATTTAAGAGTATTTATTCACAAGCAATTCAAAGCAAATGAAGACTACGGAGTTATTTTAATGGGAAAAGATAACATCTTCATATTTTATGTTTTTGACGCATTAATTATCTTTAAAAATATTGATGTATGTTTATTAAGTACGAAGAATTATTGAGCCATTTTCTCTTATTTGCATTTTATCTTTGCAGGAGATATATAAATATATATCGAAATTCCCGATAGTCACAAAAGCACACATTGTTTACAGAAAAAAAAAATATTATTCTACTATAATTTCCATAAGAATTTTCAAATCATATGTTTTATCTTGAGCAGAAAGCCTTCTTGGGATTGAAAAAAAAAGATAAAAAGTGACATGACTTGACTTTTAAAATATACTTATGACCACACGCCTAATTGCATTTATTGAATGTAACTCCTAAAGTGACAGAAGGTTCTTCAGCAGAGCACCATTTGGCTCAAATCCAAACTATTTACAATATATCATTTTTAGTGGGTTATATCTTTTAAATCTAACATTTATTTTGAAATCCCCATTAAATATCTGATACACATACGAAAATAATCGGGAAAAAAAAGTAAACCTTTATATATTTTTGTTATTTACACTCTGTAGTTGGATTAAGGGATCTTAATGTGGATTATTTTATTAATAATATATTATTTGAATAAATTATTGAATTTATTTCTATGATTCAAAAAAAAAAAAAAAAAAATTTTTTTTTTAAAATAAAAATTTTTAAAAAATTTTTTAATTTTTTTATATTATTAAAAAAAAAAAAAAAAAAAACTTTCCTTTTACGATGAAAAGTATTCATAAATGATTGAACTAGATTATAGGAAATAGAAATGAAATAAGAAATGAAAAGATCATAATAAACATAATTAATTGCATTCTTAAGAAGAAATTGTATCTAACAATTTCATTTGTGATAGATGAAAAGAAATTATGGATTGTCTAGGTATCCGATACCTCTTTAACATTTGGTTGTGTAATTATATTTCTAACTAACATTTAACACATTACTAACATTTTTTTCTAACAATAACATTTAACACATTTCTAACATTTTTTCCAACAATAACATTTCTAACATTTTTTTCCAACAATAACATTTCAAACATTTTTAAAAGCAAGTCATTGAAGACATTTCTAGATAAATTTATGTAGAACGTGAAATGCATTTACGTCAATCTTGCTGTTGGCAAACTGCAGGAAAACTGAAGTTATATATATATAACGTTACAACATTAACGTCATTCTCGTCGTTGACGCTGTAACGTTGTTTGTATGGCTTCGGTTTGCCTGAGTGTGCTAGATGTTGGTACTATAGTTTTTGTAACTCTTAAGATTCAAGTAATTGAACGATGTGTATACATATGTTTAGATTGTTTGTACGACTTTTGTTAGTAGATTTAAGTGTAAATGAACAATATTAAATTTGAATATTAAATTTGTACTTATACTTCCTTTTTGGTTTTGCTCCATCTTGTTGTATAGTAATTCATTGAAGTGCCATGCTTGATTCTGTAATGATTGTATAAACACACACATTTTATTACTGCACACTATGGAACAATATTAAAAAAAATTGTAAAAATTTTTTGTTCTTATTTTTTTTTCTTTTCTCTTACTTCCTATAATTTTAAGGATTTTCGTGATTGTAGGTTAAGGGGTTTTGACTGTGTCAATTTAATATATTGTTTGATGTATTTTAGTAAATTGTGGCTTAGTTCCAGTGGAATTTTTTAATTCATGATAGTATTTTTACTTTTATTTCTCGTTATCGGTTTAATATATTGTTTTTAATTTTAATTAAACAATATTTTAGTTCTTTTCCAAAATAAATTATACATATAATTATATACTCTATAACAAAAAAAAAGAAAAGAAACGATGAACCAAGAAGGATTTGCCCAATTGTAATGAAATTTCGCATGCAAAAGCATTTGGACCGAATATGCAAATGTTTAGAATTTGGTGTCCAATGGATGATGGTGTCCAATGGATGGCACTCTCAGCAGGTGTATATAAGAAGCGATTCTTTACCTGATGGTCAAATTTTCTATTGCACTGTGATTTAGGATACCTTTCAAAGACTGAAAAAGGCCTTACCGCAGGATTCGAGCACATTACGAGCAACTGTCAGAGTTTGAAAGAAGTCGCATCATTGTATTCAAAGCGGTAGGATAGGCAAATCGGAGAATCGCTCATCAGAAAGGGGGAAGCGAAGCGGCAATTAGAAGATGCTGTCAGGAATGGGTGGACAATGGCAGATTGCAGTGTCATCATGGCAGTGGTCAACCTATGGCCACAGTAGATCGAGAGGACAAAGTGATTATCAGATGAGCTGCTACAGCACCCAATTTATTGCTTCAACCATCAAACGTGCGACCGAACATGAGTGTCCACCATGACCAATCATAGACGGCTGATAGAATGAAATCTACACTACACCACCTGCAACTCTCGCCTGCTCACTGTCGGGCGAGATTACAGTGGTGCCTGGCTCGATCAGGTTGGAATGATGCTGAATGAGGACGTATAATGTTTAGCGACGAATCCTGCTTCCAACTGTGTCCTAAAGATTATCGAAGTCGTGTCTGGAGACGCCCAGGGCAGCGTGCTGATCCTGCTTTCACTATTGCACGCCACATAGGCCCTCATCCAGGATTTAGAGTTTGGAATGTCATTTCTCTTGATAGCCGAACCCCTTTGGTCGTCATTAGAGGCACACTTACAGCTGAATGGTAGGTGAATGATATTCTGAGACCTGTTTTGCTGCAGTTTATTTTGCAGTGCCCTGGCCAAATTTTTCCGCAAGATAATGTGAGACTACATACGTATACATAAATCCGTTGCTATGAACTGTAATACTGCTTGTCAAACACTTCCTTGTCCATTACAGATATTTCTTCAATCGATCATGTCTGGGGTATAATGGGAAGGCGATTGCATCTACCGGGGAATATTGGTGACCAAGCTCGGCAATTGGAGCAAATTTGGCAAGAAATACCACAGGAGATCATCAAGGAGCTTTATCGCTCTATTCTACGTCGTGTGGTAGCTTGCATCCAGGCTAGAGGTGGGTCAACACCTTAATGAGCTCCTTATTTTGTAACTATGTAACTATGCAATAAATCTTTAATTTTTTCTGAAATTTTAAGGCATTTTCTATTCTGTACATAATTTTCCTATCCGCCAATTTTGGTCTCCATCTGACAATTCCTTCTTGGTGAGTCTTTTTTATTGTTATAGAGTATATATATATATATATATATATATATATATATATATATATATATATATATATATATATATATATATAAAGAGAGAGAGAGAATCTTTTAATTAACAAAATTGGTATTTTTATTCAATGGTATAAATAAGAAATAGTGCTTACGAAAATGTATTTGAGGTTCATACGATCGAATTACAATAAATAAGAAGCTTACTTCTCTTCACATGTTCTATTAAATTATATTCATATAGCTTATAAAAATAGAAAAATAATCTTAAATAATTTTGTTTCAATTCTTAAAAAAGAATTGTCGATTCGTTTGGGAGTAACCAGAGTAAAAACATTTTAGTTCCATTATTACATTCCTGGTGTTTCAAAACGCAACAATAAAAAGTAAAAGAGACATGAAAATCAAATTTTTGAGAGAGCTTATGCACAGTACAAGGATGAAATGATTAAAAAACAGTTTTCTACAAAGTAGAGAAAAACAATATAATTAGTACTCAGCGTTGCCACCACAATTGGTGATAACCACTGCTATTAATTAAAGGGACTTTATATCAGGGTTGGTCAGCTCTTAGTATACCATGGGCCATTTTTTGGTCTGAAGAGTTAAGATGCGCAGTATAACTTGAGCACTTTCTTATATCGACTTACTTTAATTGTTAGGATTTGATAACTAGAAATTAGTATATGTAGAATCTACTTCGTTTAGGGGAGAAAAAGAAATAGCTTAATCCAGTAGTTAAATTAATTAATCATCCAGCTAAAGGTGTGGCCGTTTAGCTTAGGCGTCTTTGTGACAGATTCGCCATTGGCATTGTTTTCGTCGAGTGTGATTTCGAGTTCCGATGCCAATAAAGTGCAGCGGGCCTGGTGCATTTTAAATCGGGTGGAGAACTCACGAAATATTTACTTTGTAAAAGCTGAAGCATGTTCTATTTTCAGAATTGTTTTAAGGCTTATCTAAAATTTCTACTTGTTATCGAATTTGACTGATGAGCCATTTGTAATCTTCTAAATCACAACGGTTTACTACCAATGGCTTAGATGTCTTGTTGAAGTATGGCAGCCTTTTCTCTGCTTCCTGAAGTTTCCGTAGCTGATATGGTTAACAATGGTTGGTGAATGCTGGGCCAGTCGTTCTCAATCCTTCGAACAACCAAATTCGACAGGAGACAGATAGGGTGATCTAGCATGTCAAGAAACAGTGATATCCGGTGGGCGAAGAAATCTTCAAAATTGTGTGTGAATTTGCGTTATTATTTTTGGAATGGGGCCACTGGCGAGTTCTGAAGGTAAGAGAGCATAACATACTACAATCCTTCAAAGATATAACTATCTTTTTATAGTAAGGAACTAATTGTACTTTAGGGGTTAGAGAGTAAAATTCAATACCATACCCAAGCTATCATACCGTCTGGATCAGTATTTTTCTGAATATTATACGACCTCTCATTATCTTTTGAAATTAGTATGATTATCATTTAGTCTAACAGACAATATTATAAACACATTCACGTAGTGGACAGAATAATTCTCTATTAATTAATACAACTAACATACATGACTGGGATTTACACAACAATTGTATAATAATTAACTGAATTTATTAATAAACGCGTATGATATGAGAGAAGAATCATACCACATGAGAAGTATGCCAAAAGGAGAAGCATAATAATTTTGGAACTACTCATTTATTTCAATAAACTATTCTAACAATTAGAAATTCCTAGTTTATAGTGAGAAGCAGGGCTGGTATATAATGACTATTCTTGCATTGCTATACTGGATATCAAAAGAAGTTCTGCAAAAGAAATCTCTAATTTTTGAAGATGGTGCTGGTAAACAAGTAGGTTTAGGTTGCAGTTAGGTTTAAAGTTGGCTTTAATAGGATAACGAAATTCTCTCCAGGTCTAAAAAAGTTAATAAGAAAGCGGTAGACATCGTCTGTCCATCAAATTTAGAGGCAATATTTCAAGGTGATTGAGTAGTCTGTGAACTCAATACGCGGATTGCACCCATGCACCCAAAAAAGGATGCAGGGGCAATGCGACACTTGGGGTGCTCTCTTACAAAATACAACAGCTAAGCAACCTCTCTTCAAGGTGTTTTCTTACTCTCATACGCTGATTTTGGCTTTGCATGCTGAAGTGGATTTGTCTATAAAGACAATGGTAATTTATTCGGTAGTCCCATGTCCGTTGTTCAGTACTCAATTGAAGATACAAATGCGTGTGGCTTTGAAACAAATGTAATAACAGCTGTTGAAACTCCTGACTCAACATTAGAACATGCAACCCTTTTGCGCATATACACGATGGTGACATCAGGATCAAAAATTACCATCATTACCGAGTACAGAATTGTATTGAATTCATTTCGGCTATGTGTAAAAGCGGACTTTGATACTGTGAGAACGCCCCTTGTAATTTTAATTATATATATATATATATATATATATATATATATATATATATATATATATATATATATATATATATTAGTTTGTTTCTAAAAATATTCCGATGTATCCTCTTGCCGAATTAAATCATTGCATCACATCCCGATGTTCTATTATCATTGCTTGGGATAATACTTTCTTGGAATACATATTTTCAAAATTCTCAAAGAACTCTGAAAGACAAGTAAGTGAAATTTTCATTCACTTCAAAAATTATTGAATTTGCAACTTAGAGACCCTCAAAACATCAATGAATGCCTGGATGAAAATACGCTATACTGCAAACCCGTCCAATGGTCTGCAGCAGCCGGTATTTGTTGTGACGAAGTTGATGCAATCTGCGCCACCGGATAACCTTTAGAGGGCAACAATTAATAACCCCTACATCTTTTTATAATAGATCTGCATCACTGTTGTTCGTTTGAAAAGGACATGAACACCAATTTCTCTAACAGGTTATCCACATTTTCTATGGGCCACTATTCTACCTTGGTGGAATTCAAAGACCTACTATTGCCAAATGGTCATGGTCGTGGACTCGTGGCCGAAATTGTTTTCGGCGAGTTGTAGTTTCGAGTCTTGTTGCTACAATAGACCCTCCATGTAGTAGGGATGATACACGTTAAATCTATCGAGGGTCCTCCTGTCCTTAAATATGTCGAGACTGTAAGTCCTCCTGTAGGTGTGGTGTGGAAATTTGGAGAGGGTGATACCAGCTCAAGCGTCATCCTTGTCACTTGACTTAGGCTCAAAATTACGCCTAGTCTCCAATAGCTTTCGTGTTGCTTCTCAGTGTGACGTTAATTGTCCATTTCATTGTTAATTGACAATTGTTCATTTGGTCGAACTTAAAAAATTGCTCTAATGACTTCTTGTTATTCTTCATAGCGTTCTGAAACTGCTCACATAACACAACTCCACAAAAATGTAATTCCGCTTCTTCAAAACAGCCATCTGTTCTCCCTTTGTATAGCACGTGTAGGAGGCACTAGAGGTGTCCATGGTATACGTCTGAGGTGAAATGCTAATCATCTGCATATCCCATTACTCTACACAAAGATTGAAAATTTCGCTATCTTTGGAGGCTTTTTTTCATAGTACTGAATTTTGAGTGGCTATCATTGTAGTAAAACAATGTCTAGATTTATTTTGACGTAAAGTGTTTGTATAATATACTTGTAACATAAAATATTCAATCTTAATATTTATTTGAATATATTATTAAATAATAGCAAAAACTTGATATAAACTACTTAGTCAAATACATAAGGACAAAAATATATGCATTACTTTCAATTTACAAAAATTGGAAGATGTGATATCATATATTTTTTCATTGAATTTTCCAAACATGATTTAAATTATTTAATGAAAAAATAATATTAATTTTTTCTCTATTAATGGTCACTTCGTAAATAGCACTTCCTTTTTTTCTCAACTCAAAAATTATTAGTTAAAAATATATTGTAAAATTAAGTGGAGGAGTTTTGATTTCAAACTATCTGATTGCTTTCCTTTATGGTTATTTCCTAGAAATCATGCTAAAATAGTATTCTCGGAATTTCAAAGTCATATATTTTTATAAATATTATTCCAAAATATAGATATTCATAGAATGAGATGTATGAATATTTCATAAAAAATCTTTAAAATAAATGAATTGCAGTGAATGAATTTTATTTAAAATGAATGTAAATAGTTGAATTCTATAAGCGTATATTCCTGGAAATTCAAAAACTAACTTCTATCCACTTGGAATTCCGTGTAATGACCTCAATATAAGCATCCGTCTCTATATGGAAAATTGTTTAAAGAAGTAAGATACAGAGTTAAAATTTTATTTGTAGTTAAATTTTCAATTCATGCATTTAAATATTTGCTATGTATATTTATATTAATTTTCTTTAGCCTATAACTATCGAACCTTCGCCATTAGCAATATCTGTATTAAATGGAAGACACAGCTTAATATAGTAAAATGAGGAAACAAAGTCGACAAAAAGTAAATAAATAAATAAATGAGGGAAAAGAAAAAATACCAGGAACCCTACGGTATAAATCAAAACTCGATGAAAACTACAACATAAAAATGACATACTATATTGCAAAAAATATATCATTAAAGTTGAGAAATATAACTAGAATATAAATCACTCAGATTTAAGTATTATAAATTACGATATTTTAGAGCTAGACTTACACTTGCCGCAAAAATCTCAAATTAAGAAACATAGCGGTAGTATCACCCTCTTTGAACGAGATTTAGAATTGGGAAAGATACATCTCAAAATTCGAAAAGTTAGAAGCAAAATATTTTTAAACTAAGATTGTAAGAATTTTAAAAGCTAAAATAAATGAAACGAAATAGAAAAATAAAAATGAAAAGAAATATTCTGTTCTAAGATTATTGAAAATAGTCTGTTTTATAATTTTGATACTTTAAATTATGTTTAAAGAAATTAATTTGGTAATGAGACTTAACTCAAGTGTGAATATAACTTAACTTATTAAATAACTTTGAAAAGTTAAAAGCATATTAACTAATTTAATATTAAGAAAAACAAAATTATGTAATATGTTACTACATACATTTATATGTTTCTACAAAATTTAATAAATTGGAAAAAATAACTCTCTGCCTCGTCAAAAATGTTACTAATAATCCTACCACCAACTACTTTTAATTCAATATAAAAATAATCTGTTTTATAAAAATTAATGTTAGTTTGAATCAGATTTAAATAAAAAGAGTAAAATAACAAATTCCCTTTAAATTCCGAGTTAAGTTTATTTTGAAAAAATATAAGATTATCTATATGTCTAAACAAAGTAAATTTATTGTTGTTTATAAAATTTTATTCATAAAAGTGTAAATAAATAATTGCAAAACAATTGCTGTCTGGTATATCCTGTAGTATACTTCTAATTTGCTTACATTTTTTTCATTATAGAAGCATAATTTTTTTATAACATAAGATTAATAAGAAAACTTAATTTCTAATAACATACAGAATTACCAATTTTTTTTAAAACATTAATCTGAAGGAAACTTTAAATTAACTCCTCTACATCTATTGAATTTAATAAATGTTCACTCAAAACTATAAATTGAGTAAATCTCTTTATCAACATTATTAATTATTTCCTAACATTTTTTATAATAACAGTCTTATCAAAACCACCAAAATATTTTTGTAAAATACATTATTAGATTTTACTAGCTTTAGTAATATAAGTATTGATGCAATCTCTCTCTCTCTCTCTCTCTCTCTCTCAGTTGCAGTTCTAAATTTAATAGATACTTTATGAAATTCAGGAGTTTAAAAGATATGAGAAAATTTTACAGCATTCATAATATATAACCGATTTTTTATTTAATCTCTTAATTTTATTGGTAATTTTTCGATAAGAATTAGTAACACAAAAAAGTAATATTATTAACACAAGATATTTAATAACCAAAGCAGCACAAAATATTTTTTCAAATAATAACATAGTTAATCATCGAACCTTATCAATATAACAAATAATAATTTCATTTCTTAATTTTTATAGAACTTTTTAAAACTCTAAGTTTAGTGCTATCTTTTATTTTAAAATTCAAATATTTAATCTTTTTATTTTTAATACAACATATATATTCTTTAAAAGCTACTTCAGGTAAATTACATTTAATAACCTAAGTTAAAAAATTAACCATATCATAATCAATTTTTTTTCTTAATATACTCTTAATAACCATTTTTAGAAGTTATAAGTCTGAAACTCTTATCTTTATTCATATCCTCTTAAAGATTTTAGTATCTAGCAATACTTAGATTATCTGTAATCAAATGTCGGCATTTCTTCTTTTTACATGTTTATAATCCTTACAATTCCATTCATTATTTCTCTGTGAATCCTTACAATTATTATAATTATATATCAATTGTAATATATATTTTTATTAAATTTAAAATATTTTAATAATATTATTAACAGGAATTAAATTTCTTACTAAGAATTATATTGAACTTTATTTCATCAAAAGGTTCATTCACAAATCTAATGTTTCATTTTTTGACTATCATTATTATAATCACCAATTTGAAAACTTGAATTGAAAACTTACTGAAATCCTTAGTAAGTACTATCGATTTTAATTACAATATCAACAAAAGTCTTTAAACTTTTGGCTTCTCTTTTATTCATATAAATAGTATTTAATATTTTTAAAATTGGAGTCCTTTCCAAATTTATTATTTAAAGTAAAAAATAAAAATTTTTATGACATTCATGTCCATACATTTTTTCATTCGTGTCCTTACATTCTTTATTTTTTTTCCTTTTTCTTTGCTATTTTTAATTTTTTTATTTTCTTTTTGTTATTAACTTTATTAGTGGAGCATATTATCATCAGTGGAGAACCTTAATGCTCCTCAAAATTTTTATTGTCATTTTGTTTAAAAAATTGAATCATATTCTTATTGAAATGCATAACACCAAGACTTTAATCCCACGTAGTATTGAAAAATACCAAAAAATAATTTTCATGCCATAACATTCTTTTAGTGTTAGGAACTAGCTTAATAGTAGTTGAAGCTAAATTTTCAAATTTATGAATGTTGAAGTCCATAATTTCCTTATTTCTGCAACTTATATGCATCTCAATTTATTAGTTTCATATCTATGGTCGTTAACACGCATGTTAAAATTATTATGAAGTTGGAACAATGTATTTATATATAATCACATATCTTACATTTAGGTGAGTGAACATTGTTAGATGTTTTGAAAAAAAAATTGTAAACAATATTAAATTGTTCATTAGTAATCATTTCACAGATTTTGCACAACTTTTTATTTCAAAATTTTTAATTTAATTTATCATTTTTAAGATTATAATTGTATTCCAACAGTTATGAACCTTTACTTCATTAAGACTATAATTTTTATAAAAACAAATGTAATCATAAAATTTACATTCATATTTACTATTCCAGATTATCCTCCTTTTATAATTCCTATAATCTTGTTAAAGGAACATTTCTTCAGAGATTAAATCTACTCTAGTAATTCCATCACTACTATTTCTATAAATCTTACCAATATTGCCTCTTTCTAACAATTTATTCAAATCCTCATTGCAATATTTTTTAACACAACCAATATCATTTACCTGTTTTTTTTAAAAAAATCAATGAACCACCAAAAAATATTAACTTACAACTGAAAAAGTTATAAATTTAATTGTATACATAATCCTTACCTAAAAATACCGATAAATAACTATATAAACATAAAATTTTGAACACTTGAAAATGCAAAATAAAATTCCTCTCTAATTAATCACTTCAAATCTAACTAATCAAAAATAAATTCCTTACCTCCAAAAAGACGAGAAAGTAAATAAAAAATAAAATATAACGAAACCAAACCAACGATATTTTTAAATTTTGAAAAATAACAAGAACACCTTAGCCAAACATTAAAACTTAATATAATATCAATTATGTACTAGCCTCAATAAGCATAAAGCCAAAACAATACAAAATAAAGCAAATATGGCAATTTATTGACAATTTTACAAACACTAAAACAGTGTAAAACCGAGAATAAGTTAATTTGAAGAAATAATTTAATTATCTTTCACTATAATTACATTCCAAATAAATATATTTCATAAAATGTACAAAATAATAATTCATTTTATTTATATCAAAAAATGAATCTATCATATATTACACAAAATGACAATAAATATCTAAATGTTTACAAAAACAAGAAAAGTTACGTAAGCTAGGATATCTGTGTCAGTTATCTCCGAATAATTGTCGTGAGCAGATCTCACCCAAAGGGGACGTAGTACTTGTACCGCTCAAATAAAAATGCCACGAACCATAAATGGGCTGCCTGAACAATCTTGTTGATGCCAACTGCCGAGATAAACACTAGTACAACACGAGGTAGCTTGTACTAGCCGTGATTGCGCTTTCCGTGCTTGCGCCTCGAAAGACTGGTGCTGGAAGGAGTTTCAAAATGTAAAAATCCTATATATATATCTATATATAAATCTGAAAATTAAAATCCAAAAAATTGCATTAAAAAGAAGAACACACACAAAACCCAAAATAAAATTATACTAACCAAATGCTGTGAAAAACAAGTATTATAAAAACGTTCAAAAGAAAAATCAAACTCATTCATATAAAACATATTTATACTTTATCTTTAACTTTTTCTAATAAATTACATTACAAAATGAAAAATGATGAGCTTATTTATTAGTATGAGCATTCCATAAGGCGGTTGTTTTCAAAAGCGTTTTTATTATATTTAGAATTTTAATTTTACATCAGATATTTTAAAATACTATTTTTGTTACATTAATAAACGGGTGGTTTTTAATCAATAGTTCACTGGCTCTAAATAGCGGCCAGAGAAAGCTGAAATTATTCAAATACTGAAATACAGTTGTTAGTGGTTTCCATTAAATAAACTTTACGTTGTGAATGAACCGCTGTCGGAACTTCCTTTGATATACAACTTGAAAGAGAAGTAGAACTGATTCAAAGATCAAAAGAGAATTTCGTCGTAATATTCCTTCACTTTAAGATTGCATTCGTCGAGTTCAGATGCTGAAAACTTGTTGTTGAACGAAAATGTTTCTTGTTTTTAAAAAAGTTCTCTTTTCTATGTACTGCATTATGCGGTTCATTTCATTATTGATATTTACAAAATTTTTCAGCTTGTGCTTAGAATTTAGATTCAAAATGAAATTTTCAGCTTGTAATTTAACTGGAATTAAAATATCGGATTTTTAATAAAATATTGATAACTGTTAAATGTCACAGTTCTTGATTTTAACAGAAATAACTAAGTGCAAATCAAATATTTTTATGAGCGTGTTTTAATTGCATTATTTTTATACTCTAGATCTCGAGGAATGTTTTGGTAGTTGCGTATCATTTCTATAGAAGATAGGGCTCAAAATTCTCTTAAATAAAGTTAGTCTAATATTCCCCTTAGTTCAGAAGTTAAAATTAACGTATATATCAGAATTATTTAACACTTTAGGTATAACTGTAGCAGAATGTGTTTTATTGTCATATAAAATGATTGTTGCTTTATTGCGCTTGTGTAAAGTAGCACCTGAAATGACTGAATTTTTACGAAAAATTTCAAATCACTACAATTTATTGCATTATAAAAGTTATTCTAACGTATAGTCCTTAACGAAGATCAATATCATGTATGTCTTGAACTAAGAAGTATGGAGAACCATTCAATTTTTAATCTTGCTCTATGATCTATGTTTCTTTAAGTAACAAGTATTCTTAAAATTCTAAATTTAAAAAGTTATAAAAGGTATTATATTTTTATATGATATAATGAATTGCTTTACTTAGGAAGAAGAATATTTGCTTCATTTAGCTAAAATTTATACTTTTTAAATATTCTTGCACTAAATTACTGGTATCAATTTAAAGCATATTAAACTAATTTAAATGAATGATTGTTTTTTCCAAGCACCTAAAAATATAATTTTAATAACAGGTTGAAACTGACAACTGTTTTTAACAATTAAATGAGCGTAACTCAATGTTTATATATATATATTGAACAATTTTACTGACTTTAATTTCGAAATTATAAAAATTACTTTCTTTAATTTAAAAATTGGGTCTCGAAGTTTATAAGGATTCTCTCAAAAAAGTGAGAATCATTATAACTGAAAAACGAAATCTCCATTCTTTTCAATTGAGTAACATTCCTGCTAGTTTAAATATTTGACAACTCTTTATGGCTTTAAAACTGTTTTATTTCTTTGGTGTTTTTGGAAAGCCCGGGTATTTAACTATATTAGTGTAGTGAAATAAAAAGATCGTATTTGCATATATTTACAAATATGAGATTAAGAAATTTATAAAGATAGTTAAGATATAAAAGTAACCATGAAAAACAAAAGATTTCATTAGAAGTACTTTTTTAATCACTGATATTTTTAATGCATTTACATACAATTACTTATATCGATAGGATTAATGATTTGAAAATATCTGCTGTCGTACATTTTGAAAGATTTTCCTTCGCGTTTTTAAATTCTGTATGTGTAATAAAATTCTTTTTAACACCATCCTAATTGAACTGGGGAAAAAAATAATGATTTTTTACTTTATAAACTTGACTTGAAATATGCATTGAAAAAAATTGTACATTTTAATATTTTAATATCACCTTAAAGTATACTACTTTATCTGTTTCGATAATTTTCCCTACTTTTGTTTTACATTTATGAAATAAGATTATATTTTAATGAAAAAAAAAGTTTTTTTAACTAATGACCTGTGTATTTCATTGTCATTAAAGGCCAAAATCCAAAATATTGTCAATAGTTTGATGAAACATTTTATATCTGTATCCTTGAAACTTTCTTAGTATTAATAATAGTGGCTTCAGAAACAGATTTTACTTCTTATTGTATAGAAAAGGAATAATCTCTTTGGCTTTATTAACGTCGCTCTAGAAGCAACATGAGGCCTATTAGCAACGGATCTCGTAATTTTGAACCTCGGTCAAGTGACGAGGTCGACACCTGAGCTGACACTACCATCTCCTAACTATCACACCACGCTAACGAGAGGACTTTGAGCAGGGAGAACATTTAACGTGAATCAGTTCCGGCTACACGGCGGGTCTTCAGCGGCCAAGGCTCGAACCCGTAACTTGACGAAAACCGCTGACCGCGAGTCTGATGCCTTAACCACTAGGCTACCGTGGTCATAATTAATAATCTCATAAAAATTATTTGGAGAAATTATTCCAGTAAAGTTCATGAAATGGAAACAATTATCTAAATTTTACATGATTTTTTTCATTTATTTTTGAGACACTACTTTCCCAAACCAATAATGCTGCCTTATATTTTAATTCTAATCCATAATAAAATATTTGAAAGGAAATTAGACAAATGCTTAATATAAGAGAATATTTCTATAAAAATTCTTCATTATCAATAATTACATACAATTTTCTTGGTAAAAATGTACACGATCTAAAAAATTAAAAGTTAAATTCCAAATGCAATTTTAAACCAGAATGTAATTTTAAAAATTGTATGTAATTTTGAACATTTTTTTATTAATTTTCTTCTTTAGGAAATTAAATTAATTAGTGTTGTATAATTTTCAGTTAAATTTATTTTTTAATCAAATAATGAGTTATTTGCTCAACACTACGAGATAAATAGTATTTTATACAAAATTGCTTAAGCAACTTTTAGAGGCTGCCCTTTATCATTTAAATCTATTGACGTCATAAAGTTTGATTAAACAAGTCATTAAGTTCACAAATCTAATTAAAGAGACAACAGAAAAGTATAAATAGTAAAGTACAATTTTTCATCTATCTTCACAATTTATACAAAATCACTCTCTCCCTCTCGAATTTCTCTGAAATCTCTTGAATTATAGTTTGGAATTAAACAATAAATTTTTTGCGCACCAACACACTGGCATCTAAAGGAACACTTCTCGAATATGGTAGTTTGACTCCAATGAACACTAGAACCAAGAGTAACTTTTAATCGATTTCAATTACAATCTATCAACTATAGAAATTTACTCTAAATTCTACTTTACTAACATCTACCATCTTGTCCTATTCCTTGCAATTTCTTTTTGTTGATATAACATTATCCTTAATTCACTTCATTAGATTTCTTATCTTCTTCCAATTTGCCTAATCACGTTTCATTTCATCGGAAAGAAGTTGGAATCTTTGCAATTCAAATTACAGAAAGTCTACGAGAAGAAAAAAAGCGCGATTAATCCTTAAGTCAAAGCTGACGTTTATTTCACGATAAATTTTGTTTTTACTTAATTCAAATGTAAGAATTTTATAGATGTATACGAAAATAACCATTATTTTTTCAATACCCATGTTTTTAAATTAATGAAAAAAAGTTCATTAAAAACCTAATAACTGGATAATGTGATTCAGACTATTTTAAATAAAAAACTTCAAATAATGACGTTTACTCATAAAATGTAAAAGATCTCTGCCAAAAACTTATACATAAATATATTTATACTAAATATTGTACATTATAAATAATTTTTCACTTAAAAAATTTCATTGAACTTTTTATATGTCTTTATATGTTTTATCAAAAATAATATTCTTTCAATTCTACATAATTAAATGAAATTTCAAGCACTTAATCAAACACCAGAGAGAATTAATAAACATATTTTGTATGTATATTATACCATGCATTTCATAATTTACTGGAAATAATATATTATTTTCAGTAAAATTCAAATTATTACTCTCCAAATTGCTTACAATGAGATATATATATATATACATTCATTTCTAATTTATAGATTAAACAAGCGTGGAATTTACATTATTGTATTATTGCATGTCTAGCTCATTGGTTTTCAGCAATTACACGTGGACAATGTACCAAATTGTTTTCCATTTTCTATTTAAAATTTCTCTGAATAATATATTATTATCAGCAAACAACAGTAAAATTTGTAATTAACCTTTTTTTTTCTCTGTATTTTATTATTCATAGTATTTTAATATATCAAAACACTTGTTTGTTTTTGGTCTTTTTAAGGGAACTGGGGCTGAAAGATTAGAATTAGTTTTTAGTTTATTGTTTGAATTAAATTATCTCTACAGTAAATAAAATATTTCTTGAGAGTGTTGTTTATTTGAAATATTTTAAAAATCAGTTTTTATGAGTAATTAATAATGCTTTTCATGTTATTTTTAATTTGAAGGACTTTTAAACGTTTTACGACATATTCAAGTATTTTTATAGATTTTCATTTTATTATTTCTGAAAATTCATTGGGGAATCAACATTTAAAGTCACATTTGAAAATTTAATAAAGAAATGCATTCAAAAGAAATGAATTGGATTGAAAATAATTTTACAAGACATGTACCTATAATTATTTTCTATATTCATTCCAAAATGACACTGTTGCTGATTTAAAGTTGCTATTCTAATATAGCAGGGGGGGAAATTATTTTTCCGCAAGAAATATATAGAAATGTGATATGGATTTTAAAATAAAATATTCCTATCAATTTTATACATTAATGTAAATCATGGAATCAGTGGAATTATGATAAACCAATCTGCATGGTATATGACTGATCTAATTATGAATTATTTTTAACAAAAAATGACTGTATATTAATACTATAAAACAACTTCTTTTTTTTAATCAGTAGCAAAATACCTTTTTAGTGTTTACTCAAAAATATGTTAAAAGAACAAAACCTTTTCTAATCGGAATCTATTTGATTCCCAAAAAGAAAATAGAAAATGACTTAAATAATATAAAAGTGAATAAAAAGTGGCAATAAGAAAAAATTTGAAACGTCAAATGCTAAATGATAATGATTTAGAAGAAAAAAGAGGATAATTATTACATGAATCCAGTTATATATTTAAAACAAAAAATGGCATACTTTGTAAAGAGACAGTAATTTTCAAATAGCATTGCTGCAACTTTGTCGCCTAAATAAATTTTATCATTCGATTTCATTTCTTTTAACTCAACCGACCAAACTTAAAAACTTAAGAGATCCAGATAGTATCTTCTTCGCTTAGGAGATAATAAGGAATAACTTTATCTAACACATCGGCTGATAAGTTCCCTTGGTAATGAAGAAAACACAGCTTTTTCAGTCAACTTTGATTTTATTCATCAACAAAATTTCCCTCAAGAGCAATACAATCATTCCAGCGTTTCTCTAACATTTTGATACCTTTAATGGGGAACGATTTATCTTTGGCCTCAAAATAGGCTTTTGTTTCGGTAATCATCTCCTCCTTCGATCAAAATCTCTTACCAGCGAGCATGCGTTTAGGTTTGCGAACAGGTAATAGTTGCTGAGGGCCAAATCTGGAGAAATGGGAGGGGGAAGCAATTACAAGTGTAATTCGTGAAATTTTGCTATCGTAGCCAAAGTCTTGTGACACGGTGAATTTTGGTGAAAGATCAGTTTTTCTGTTTTTGCATATGGGGCCTCTTTATCAAAATTTCCTCATTCCAACGATCCATTTGGGCCATGTAGCGATCTCTATTGACTGTCTTACTTATTTCAAGATAATCGTTAAACAAAATATCATACTCATCCCAAAATACGGATGCTATAACTTTGACAGTACACTGTTTTGCTTTTTTCTGCTTTGGACGATTTCACCGGCTACTGTCCACTCATTTGACTGCCAATATGACTCTTGTGTATAATAGTGGATCCAATTTTCATCCAGCGTTACATATCAAAGCAATAAGTATTTTTTATTTCGCCGAAACAGCTTCAGAGAGCACTCGAAATCTCCGACTCGTTGTTGTTTTTGGTCTAGTGTTGGCACACGCAGCACCCACTTCGAAAACCGCTTTCTCCAAATCTTCATGCAAAATAAAGTCTACACATTCCTTTGATATATTTAGAGTATCAACTATCTCATGAAACTTTACTTTATGGTTTGTTAAAACAGTTTTGTGAACTTTTTTTGATGTTTTTCGATATAATCACCTCTTTGGGGCAACCATAGCATGGGGCATCATCGATGTTCGTACGACCACGTTTCAATTCAGCAAACCATTCAATAATGGTCGATTTTCCTGGTGCAGAGAACGGATAACACTTGTCAAGAAATGCTTCAGTTTCCATGGTGTTTTATTCATCAAAGCGTAATGTTTTATCAACTCACAAAATTCTTTTTCCCTCATTGTTTTGAAAATATAAAAAGTTGTTTCACTAAAACCACATAACTTTTGAACCAAATGTCAGATGGTCATAAAATTCTTACGGCTACTTTTTGAAGGTTAGTACTTACTAAAAAAACATTATTTTTGTATTTGGAGTGTCATTTGTGAGTCAGAACGGGAACCTATCAGTCGATGTGTTAACAATTAAATTAATTAATTTGCCTCAGTCTAAAGAAGTGACAGCTGTAGCCTAGTGGTCATGGTTGAAGACTAGTGGTCGGTGTTGTTTTAGTCTAGTCGTGGATTCCAACTATGATGCCACTAAATTCCTTCCTTGTAGTGGATGTGATTCACAAGGTCTCAATTTTTCCATGGTCTCATGCGGATGATTAGAGAAGGAAGTACCAGCTCAAGTGTCTCTCTCGTCACCTGACCAAGGTTCAAAATTTGAGGTCCGGTGCTATAGCCTTCGAGCTACTTAATTGGACGTAAATAAATTTAATTCATATGATTGCTTAACAAAAATATCATGTGGTATTTACCTTGTAAATGTTGAAGCATATTACATTTTCAGACTTTTTGTTTTAAAGTTTATATGACATTACTTCTCTTTACCAAATTTGGCTGAAGCGCCATTTGTAATCATCCATTGCATCACGGTTTGGCCTCCCTGAGCCAAATGAAGAGCATACTGCATACCGAATACGCTCCATCTTTCACATGAAATTAAATTATTAATGCTTTCTGTCAAAAAAGTAAAAACTGCTTAAAACATCAACACAACAGTTCAAAATTGAATCCTTTGTTAACTATAACGTAACAATTCACTCCGTAATACTTTTGCTCAAAACATGTAAAGAAGAATTTTACAAGTTGATGTAGGAATCAATGAAAATAAAACTGTGTCTAACAGTTCTAAGGATGTTATAGTCTCAGTTTTACTGTCAGAAATTTATTAAATGATAACATAAGTTTTTTAAAAATTTTCACTTAGAAAAGAAATGAATTAAATATATATTTCTTGAATATCTAAAATTCGTTATATGCATAAATATTGTTCTTTACATGTAAATAATAGTTTACGTGATTCACCTCTTGTATGAACATACAGAACTCAAGAAATCGAAATTTAGAAATTAATTATTTCATGATTTGTTAATATAACTTTGCTTTACGTTTTTACTGATTTATTTATTTTTATTATGAATGCATATAACTCACTCACAGTTTTTATTCTTTAAACAGTAATAGTTGGTATTGTGACGGGTTCAACTCGAAATAAATAAACCTCATTTTTTAAAATTTAATTTATTACCACACGACGTCACAGAACAGCACAAGAAGATGGATATTACAGAACACATAAGACATTTAGAATAGTTAAGGTAAACATTTCACTACTGTATCACACACACGCTCTACACAGGAGGAAAACTACATAGTTCTACTGCCTATCTGCCACACTCAAAGTTCCATTTTAGTCCCAACGGATAGGATTGGCGCCAATTTTCGGAAACTCGTTTCTACCAGTCAAAACTGGTTGCGGCCACATCACAGCAGTATCGAGAGGCGGCTTTGTGCTGCCATATATTCTAGGATTCGTTAAATTAGGTGATGGAAGTCTTAGCAGTATATAATCAAAAAATTATCAACTTTACTCTTCTGTTCAAGTCAAAGGCATATTTAAACAAGATAAAAAATAATATTAGAAATGCTCCATAAATATGATTTAGAAATTTTGCAAAATAATTGAAGACTTGTAGGTATAAAAAGAATAAAATGTATGAAAAGAACATTAAAACAACGGAAGCAAAAGAAAAGAAGGGGGGGGGGGGGTTTCTTGAGGATAATATATTATATATGTAGAAAACCATTAAAATATTTTGTTGCAAGAAGTTTTATATTATTATTCTCATCCTCAGACCGCTTCACATGAAAAATGTACATTGTGTTCCAGATTTTTCGTACCTTTTTATCATTACGAATCGAAGATTATTATTATGATTTTAGATAAAAATAATATTTAACGAAACACTATATACTCTATACAACGTACAATAAAAAAACCTTTTATTCATTAATTTTGTTTTGTTGCAAAAATAAATTTTTCCAGGTTATGAGTAATCCTTTCTATTAAGTCATAACCTTACATGTTGGACTTAACACTAAACTTCATTATTTAAGAATTGTAATGAAAAAATATTTTTTTATTTAGAATGTTACGTATTTATCATTCATCTCAACACATTTGATTATTGTTTATAATTATCCATCATCTCCAATTATAGAATTATATTCTTATTTGTTATACGTGTTCTTTGAGTAACTATAGTGGTTTGTCACATTTAAATAATTTTAAATGTGTTTGTTTAATTTGAAATACTGCTTACAATATCAGCTATGTAAGGACTTCTATAAATTCATATGGTTTATCTCAACAAGAATTATAAATGCAGTCCTTTTTCAATGAGTATTAATATTGAGCTTATCAATTTGATATAATGTTGCTAAATTTATATGGTGAACCATTGTTAATCTAATTATTAATTTAAACACGCAGATGATGAAAGTATTACTTAATTTGTATGCATTATTATTATTATAACTTTTAATATTTCAGATCAAATAATTAAAATAAGTAATATAACTTCCCTATAGGTCAATGGTTTTGAAATTGAGATATTCATATCCTTTGCGATATGTAAACAATCTTGGAGGGGGAGGTACACGAGCAGTTGTAACAAAAAAATCATTTTTAACGAATAACTCCAAAAGTGTGTGCCTACAACACAAATTATTTCTAAACAGAAGTAAACCGAATACTAGTTTAGAAAATTTCTAAGTAATTGAAAAATAATTAGTTACTCTTTAACATTGAAATGGTAACTGTGAAAACATATCTTAAGCCTATTTACAAAATAGAATGCAACATCTGAGATTTTATTTCCTTCGAAAGTAAATACAACTTACTATCATGACACTTATTGTCAATATTTGATAGTACATGTAAAAATAGTTGCAAAAGGTAGACCAATAAAGAACGGCTCCATTTCAATAAAGTTCTTAAGTTATAATCGAATTTTTTATAATTTAAACTCATATTTAAAATTTTAGGGCATAAAAATAAAAACAGGAGTTGAGTGAAAAACAACAGAAAATCAACTTTTAAATAATTCTTATTTGTAGGATGCATAAGAATTTTTAATCATGAATAAAATATGCGCCAGAAAAATTTATGATCAAAGATTAATTTAAGGAGAAAATGCGTTATTTCGAGTGGTATGGAATTTTCAGGCAACTGATAGTCAGTTTTCTTCATAATTATTTCCAATGATTTAACATTATAATAATTTTATTATTTTTTCACTAATAATAATCCTTACTAGTAAATTATGTAATGTATATATATTAATACAAAAAAAAAATTAAACTTGAAACTTTATGCACCACTGCTTAGCTTCTTCATTCATTTAAACCATTTCAATAAATACTTTCTTTTTCAATAAGAAAGTTATGTGTTTCGTAATATTGCGTATTTAGCTGTTTAATATGCATTATAAGCTGTTAAGAAAAATTCGGTTTTTTTGACATATTTTTGCATAACAAACAAAGAAGCTCCTTTGGATTAAGATAAATTTAAACGCTTTCGGGCAGACAAACCAATCATGAATGAAATACATTTAATTTAATGAAAAAAGTGAATGATAAAGATATTTCGATCGATGATTCAAAGAAGTTGACACAATGGAAGTGTTGAAAGAGATAATAAGGATCCCATTTTATAGAATTTTCTATTTGTTTAATGAGCTACTTTAAGGGAAAATTTGATCCCTCCTAATAATGAAAGATTTTTTAGTTTAAGCTCAGCAAATGTTATGAACAAACGAAGAAAAACGAATAGTATAAAGGAGAATAATTTGGGAAAAAAGGGCGAATACTGACAAAACTAATATTTTTCAGCAATTTAAATCAGCATCATCTGGATAATGATGAACTTAATTAACTTTAGTGGGTAGACATATAACATCTTATAAACTTACCAGTATGCATTTTTAAGGTTTGAAAAGAAAATTTTTCTTGTAAAAATAAGGATTTGACACGAAATTTCGATTCACTCGATTTAGATTTTAATTTAGTTTTTATTATTGGCGCACAGAATCAACACGAGGGTTATAGGCGAGGGACCTCATAATTTTCAATTTCAGTAAAGAAATGAGGAAGACGCCTGAGGGGGCACTCCCCCTTTTAACTTCCACACTTCTCCAAAGGGAGAACTTTGGATGCTGACAGATTTAACACGCATCATCCTCGGCTACACGGCGGGTCTTTAGTGGCCCAGGCTCGAACCCGCGACTGAACGTAAACCACCGGCCACGATTCTGAAATCTTGACAAACCGATTCTCTGGAAAAAAAAAAACCTTTATGTGTAATAATTGTCTGTAGAAGATTATAAAACAAGGTTTGTTTTAAAAAATGGTAAAAAAAAAATATTGTAAAACGTTATTTTTATAAAATGTTTGTAAAATATTAGCATTAGTTCTTTCAACAAATGTGGGTGATAGCATGCTTTGCTATAACGAAATATTTGCAAAAAAAACTTGCAGCAAGGTATTTAATTTCGGTGAATTAAAAATGAGTAAAGCTGCTTGATTTGAGCTAAAGTTTGATTCTACTATAGCGGAAAAAATATTTATCTAATTTATTAGATTCAGATTTTCATTTGAATTGTATAACTAATAGAGGTTAAAATGGTCTTCAAAGATTTATACTGATGAAATTGATTTAACTAGTTTGAACTGGTGATTGTAGTATGATAAATGTAGCAAGCATGAAATATAGTGATTATTACAAGTATGTCAAAGAAGGCCACATGCGACCCATAAAAATTATCTTTATTGCTTATTTAACATAATACCATGTAAAATGTAAAGATTTATGAAAAACGTTGAAGATTAATTTTGAAAATCTCAAATTTTACATTATTGCAGATAAGGAACGACCGCATTTACCATAGAACTACTATTATTCGTGTTGAATATATTCACTATTTTCCCCACAACAGCGAATATTTTGATAATGATAATAAAAGTATACCTACCATGTCACTGCTGCCTTTCATCGAGTGCCTAACATTAATCATTCCACTTTTAAAGAACAGAACAAAAATTATTTATTTTGTGCTTATTAACTTTTGTAGTTATTCTCTGTCAACCAATTTTCCGTCCAAAAAACTTATTAACTTTTACTAATTTTTATTCTTTAGTGTTTACAGTTAATCATTTGTTTTTGACCTATATTTCTTTATGGAAATCTTCATCTTTTTCTTTACTAGCGTGACAGATACAGATGGTCCTTGGCCTTCCTCACAATTCATATCCATGCCCTTTTATTCTTGGCTAAGGTTTTCCAATCTGTCAACAGAATAGTTTTGAAATCTTTTTCGAGGCAGTCAATCCACCTATTTTTTGGTCTTTTTCTTTTTTGGGTACCCCAGTTGGTTTAACCTAAAAGATATTTTTAGAGTACCTAATCGTATTAAGAATCCTACCTATTAATCCTCTCTGTTGTAACAAATTTAGTAATTTTTGGCTCTTAAAATAGTTTGTAAATTTTCGAGATGGTTCTACTTCTACATAACTGGCCAAGTATTTGTTTCTTTGTATTTCGTAATAAAATGTCTTTTTAGGTGTAGGGATGTTATCTCCACGCCCAACCCAAACCTGGAGGGTTAATACCCTGATATAATCCTCAGGGACAGGGTGTCAGGCTTTAGCTCCAAACATTGGGTACCAAATTTTAGCCACCTCTTATGACATACGTAAACTACATTTAAACTATTTCTTTCCACCTGATCACCACAGGTGTGTTATGGAAATCAGGCAGTACTAAAACTACATGGAAAGTTACTGACAAACATCGTTAGCTCCAAGAAAAGTGAAGATTGGATTATTTTTGCTGTGACATAAGGCGTAAAATAATCTGCTTGTTACATAATAATGTTTTCAGTGTACTAAAGCTGAGTAACATAATACGTCACTATGAAAATTTTATACAAATCTAAGCACAATATACAAATCAAAGGAACAGTACTCCTAATATGTTAGTAAATTAAGAAATGATAAACTACCAGCGCAAACTACATATAATGCGCATGGTTTTTGCTTATTAAAAATTGGCTTGTATTGTAAATAAGTATTACATCTTTGGTGTAGAAGAAATAAGAGGTTTATTTTATTCACAAATCAAAGTTCGTGACTTCAAACACTGGAAAATGTGAAGGTGGAAATTACTATTTCCCAAAAGTATTTTCACTGTATCAATAAAAAAAAATTCAAAATTTCTTCTCCTTTTTTTTTTAATTAAAGTTTATTAGAAAATATCTCAAGAATGTATGATTTACCGAAACCTTGTCTCAACGTGATATGGGTTGCAAAATAGGGGACTGCTATTCATCAAAATTAGATGTAATGTGAGTGGAATCACGTGCTTTTCACTGACAAATCACGATCCAGTCTTTAAAAAAACCGGTACTTATATAAGAGGTAAGGGTCATTCTCTCCAATTAGAATCGAGTTCATAAGGGAAAGATCTCAACAGAAACGAGATTAATTAATGGTTCGAACTAAAAACACCATAGATGGGCATACAAATATACATACTTTTCAAAACGACAAGTTGACAGCTCAACGATATGCTAAAGAGATATTGAAATTTTTTTTATCATATATTCACAACAACTTTTCCTCTCTTTATATAAACAATAATGTGATAGCCTCATGCAAGTAGACTGCTTATAACATATTTGAAACAATGAAACTGCAATGCATGGAATTAATAGTACGTAATCCTGACTTGAATCCTATCGAGCATATTTGGAACACAAGAGGACCATTCATTGCCGCAAGTGTGATGTCTCTACAGACTTTTAGAGACTTGAAGATCGCACTTCATGGTGGGTGGAATAAAATGTTACAAGCTCCATCGATAATAACATTGTCTCTATTGAAAAAAGGTTTATAAATGTTCTTAGTAACTCGTCAGAACTACGTACTCTCACCATGTAGTAGAGGTGAGGAACAACATACACTTATCCCTCCCTCAACTAACTTCAAACAATATTTTTAAAATCTTTTACAGATATCCAAATGAGATTCTCCTTATGTTCTTGATATCATTTCAAAACATTTGATTTCTCTTACTATATTTTTGTGTTTTTTTTCTGTATTAAATTTTGCTATATTTGTAACTCCCATTTTATGTTCATATACGAATGTCTCGCATGGTTTTCCTACATGTGTACTTGCTTTCTTAATGTTATGAAACGACATATTTGAAGATAAGTTACTAAAATTCATTGACAAAAGGCAGTTGAAGTTATGTTTCAAAAGGTTAGCTTAGCTTTTAAACATTCCAATTTTGACATGAATAATAAAATTGTAAAAAAATGTTGCAACTCTAACTTTGTATATAAAAAATAATACTATCAACTGTAAGTAAAATTTAAGAAATTCATTTTATCAAAATACATATTTGTGCACTATTAAGAGATTTTGCACATTATGTTGACTCTGATGGACAAATTGAGATGAAATTACATTTTTAACAGAGTAAGAGATGTACCATTTAAAAATCATTTTATGTATGCGTGATTATCATTACAGCTCACAGTGCTGGGATGTTAAAAATCCCTGTTGCATTATCGAAAAGAAAATGGGTCTAATATTGATCTCCACTTTTACAACCAGACAGGTTGTATAGCATGACGGTATTCTAAACAGGAAACAGTTGAGGAATCATTGTGGCAGTTGATCCAATTCCTACTTTAAATCAGTTTTTAGCTCCATAATGGTTCTCGGAAGGCGAGAGCAAGATACAATACAATCCAAAGAGCGTCGAATACATTCTATTCTGTTTTAAGGATGTCTGGTTGGTCAATTCTTGTTGTGAATGTCCTCATTTTCCATGTAATCGTCGACAACCAGAGCCCTATGCGGTCAAACGTCGTACTCCAATAATAGGAAAATAGGACCAACTGCGCCTGCGAAAAGTCGATCATAGGGGTATAAGATCTCATCTCTATAATTCATTGCAACCAGAAAGCCGTTGTGAAACACATGCAGGAGTGTGCGGCTGTGCAGTATAATGCCTGGACAAACCATTAAGCTTCCTAACGGTAGATCTTTTTTTCCCTGATGAGGTAGCAGCGGTATTGGTCCTAGGAACTTTCAAGATACGTTAAGAAACAGTGTCCGATACTGAATCTTAACTCTACCGTAAAAGGCATGATGCTCCACTGAAGTCCGATCCAAGAGGCTTGTTAGCCACACCATGCTAAAAGCTAACTCCTGTGTGCTGTAATGAGCGGGGGGCAAATAATGGGTATTCTGACATAAGGCCATCTCTCATGAAACCTCCTGGCAACAGTAGACTATGAAACTCAGGTTCCAGTGGTATCATATAGATCACGTGAGAACTGTACAATTGTAACAGATATGTACCGACACGTTAAAAGGGCCAAATAATGATCTTTATTTGTCATAATGGAACTTGGTCGCCCTTGACAAGTTTCTTTAAAATAGGGATCCAGTTTCATGAAACTGTTGAAACTACCACAAATTGCAGATGACATGTAACCACTTTTAACTTGTGATTGCCCTACCCCTAATTTACCTACAATTTTCCATCTCATTCCATCATCCACGGTTACTCTTTTATTTGAAAACTTATAAAATTTACCCAACTCTTTCCTAAAACATGATGAATGTCGTGGAAGAATACAAGTACACAAACCATCCATGCACATATATTCCCCCACAGTCACATCTCTCTCAATATATATAGAGAGAGATAGAGAATCAGTTAGGTTAATCCACTACGTAGATCATATCGCTCCAAGAGAGTTTAGAGAGCTTTAAGGGTGATTACCATACATTTCTTTCAATACGTTATACGTTTCAGCAGGGGTTTGTCTAAGTATCATGTGAAATTTCACAATAATTCGTTGCTCTATTAATACACTTATCATTTTTTCGGCGAAACAAAAAAAATCCCCTCTAATGCGGATGAAGACTATGGCAGTACGGATTTATTTACGTAAAGGAGATGCATTGCATTCGAAACAGATGGCTTCAGACTTAATAGTTGTCATTCGCATGACGCAAGCGTATTTATTTTGTAGCAGCTACAGTTTGGTTATGAACATTTGGTCTTATTTAGAAAAAGAACCGGAAAAAATATTTTTAGTTGGATTTTATACAATTTTTAACTTCACAACCAGTGAGTGAATTTGTATTCCTTCTTTCGCAGTTGCTTAAAATTTCTGCAATATTAAGGATAAATCTAGTGTATATTAGGTCATGGTGCGTGTGCATGTGTGTTTGTGATTATTTATTATTCTTCATAGTTTCTTTTGGAAATTATTATTACAAATTATTCTAAACTACTTTTCTAAAATGTTGTATGTTATTCATAAACATCAATCTTGTATTTTTGTTAAAGTATTATTACTTATTAAAAATATTTTATTCTTATTAGCATAGGTTTGTTATGTTTTAATATATTAAAAGGAATTAACTGTAACGTTTCCTGCTATTGAATCTCTCAAACTTAATATAACATTGAATCATTAATTATTGCTCAATTTATAAGAAAATAATGATTAGTATTTTACAAACTCCAATATTTTTAAACATTAAATTTCTTTGATTCTGAAAATTTTGAAACAATTTCGTTATTTAATGAAATGCAGAGTTTATCCCAATTAGTTTTAAATTATTATCTTTCAATATGCTAACACATCGATCAATAACTCCCGAGTCTAAAATTGAAAACAACATTTTTTTTGCAAAATTTTTTTTTATTCATCAACATAACACCTTTTGTTAATCACCTTTTAGGGTGATACAATCGTTCCAACGCTTTTCCAAATCTTTTTTTTTTTTCCTCCCCCCCCAATTTTTTTTTCCCGCAAAAAATCTTTTTTGTTGCGAGTAAATAGCGATAAACAGCTTTCTGAATCATCGACTCGTTGCTGTTTTTGTTCCATTGAAAGCAATCGCGGCACCCACTTGGAAAAAACCTTTTTCACTTCACTTCAAAAAACCTTTTTCCTGGTTCGATCGACTTAAAATTTTGACGCGTTTCAAACAAAGGTTAGTACTCTAGAAAGACCTGGTTACTGGTTTACTACGAGCGCCATCTCTGGGTTAGTCTCGGGAGTTATTGATCGATGTGTTACTTTATTTACTTAATCCTTCTTTCCTTGGAAACCAGTTTACATTTTTCTTAAGCAGACTCAAAATATTATTTAAAAATTGAACCTTATTAAAACAAATTTCCTCGTTCCATCTGAACTGTTTTAATTTTCAATTCGCCAGTTAGAAGAACAGGCATACCAGATAGTTTATAATAAAAGAGAGAGAATGAGAAGAAATCCTAAACATATTTTTAACTCTTATTATATATTTTTCTTATTTGATATTGAGATATCAATTTTATTCAAGTTAATTAAAATAGAGTACGCAACTAAACTGAAAATATTTAATTTACAAGAAATGTTTACTTTCACAAAAGTAGAGGGGAAATTGATATCGGAAGAAAGAAATTCATTTTGAGTTTCATGGAAACTAAAAGTCGTTTTCAATAGGGGTTTGTGTATAATAAAACTTATGACTAGGTTTCTTTGAATAAAGTTCTCGGAATGTTTTTAAGAAAAAGGAAAGCAGATAGAATTTTATTCTTATATTTATAATAACATATTCTTAAATCCTCATCACATTAATTACCTTGCTTCATATTCTCATTCATAAAGATTATTTTTAGTATGTTTAATAAAGATTTTATGAGTATTTTTTATGTATTATTATTGTAGCCAAAATCATTGATTCGAAATATATTTAATTAAAATGGAAGTTAAAAGCATTTCTGTTTCGGGCTTGAATTTAAATTGATTGTTTGTTAACGTCACTTTAAAATGATATAAAATTACTTATTCCTTTAATTTAAAACGGACTATTGGCTACGGATTTCATAATTTTGAATTATGGTTAATCAACGTGGATAAGACCTATTCAGGAACCCCATACTTTTAACTTCCACTTTGTGTCAACTTGTGGATTTTGAGCCTTGCATGTTTAAAATAAATCAACACGACAATCTTTGGTAAGGTGAGACTTGAAATCACTACTCTTCAGTTATGAATTCATTAGTTTGAAACCAAACTACCACGTTTTGTTGAACCAATATGAAAGTGAATTAAAGATTTTAAGACCACAAGAAAGTGAAACATGTATCTTAACCTTTTTTTTTTTTTTTTTTTTTGCATTTTATGATTCTCAAATTTTTGTTAATGACAGATTCAACAACTCTGTCTAATTCACTAAAATGTTACGTATATTAAACATAGTTAGCTCACTAAGACATCAAATTGTACTAAATCCAAAAAGTCCATTAAAACATTTTTTTTTTTTGGATTTATATTTCATTTAAAAAAGAAAAATACGTATCAGGAGGCAACAAGCACTAATCCCATTTTTGAAGTTTTACAAAAGAGCAGTTCAAAAGAATTTTTTGTTGTTTTCTTTATTTTAGCTTGTTTGTTAATGAACATATTTCAATAACTCCTTGAACATTTTATTATTTGGACTACTGACTTCTAAATTATAACTTTTTAAGCCTTATCATTTTTTAAAACTTAACCGATTAATATTTTTTAAAATTTAGTATTAAGCCTTTTAATTCCTGCATAGAAATATGTAACAGCGTCCCTTTTGAATGAGAAATATTACAGAAAAATTGCTTCCCTATTGAATGTGCAACATAGATTTTGATTTTCGCACGCAATAATATTTGATATTTTTTACTCTGATGAATCTTCGCTCGATTCTTTAGATACCACTATTATAGTAATTTAGAGCATTGTAATTTTTAACTTAACAACTATATTATTTATTGATTACTTGTTACAACACGACCACTACTCGAGACAATGCTTTGAGCAACATTCAAAAGACGAGGATGATACTTGACAACACTCTTTTAACCTCCACATCACTCCAACATAGTAGTTTAATCATTGAAAGATTTAACGTGCCTCGGTCATCTATATTATTTGCCTATAGTTCGTTTAGTTATGAAATATATTCTGAATTCGATTTGATTAAAATATCGTTGCCCACGAATTCGTGACTATTATCACTCTACTTACGCGGTAACTATCATTAGACGTAAAATGTCATTTAGATAAATGTAGTTATTCATGAAAATTTATAGAAGAACTCAAAAGGATTCTCTCTTGTATGAATTATTTTATTTCATTTTCAGCCTCCTTGAAATAAATATTATTCTTGAATCAAGTCTGGAGGTTTGGCTTGCGATTTGTTCGAATATTTGTGACAAATAATACGCAGATTATTACTAGCATTATCACTTGATAATCTGAAAAAAAGTAAATGTTTAACGTGAAATAAAATAAACTGAGTATAAAATCAAAATATTATCATTACTTCCATGAAGTTGTATGTATGAGTTCTTTTAATTTTTCGCTAATTGCATCGAATTCAAAAAAGAAACTTGAGTTAACTTTAAAGAAACGAATCAACAAAAGAAAATAAAATCGCACTGTGTGAAGTTCGAAAATTAAATCTTCAGAAAACTGAATGATTCTTAAAGTATAGTTTAGAATTATACTAATAATTGTATAATGGTAAGTTTTTACGTAGTTAAGTATTGTAAGAACTATGACACTTTTTTTTATTCAAAGGCGAAATATTTATAAATCTTCTTATGTGGATTTGGACTTTATTGACGGTAAATAACGAGTAAAGAATTCTCCAATTCAAATAATTGGTAAGCAAAATTTTTGATAGGATTATATGGAGGATCGTTTCTTTATCAGTACTTAATAAAGGATTTAAACGAGTCGAAAAAATTGAAACGTTTCGTGGAGGAATGATCCCAAGAAATGAGTCGGATAAATAAGAAAGAATGGTTTCATTGTGTAGATCCATACTATCAAAATGATTTGGAAACAATACAAGTTTGAATTGAACAAAAGGTTCAATCGTTTATGAAAAACAACAACGAAGCCTAAAAGCAAGATACTTAAAATATTGAATTAGGTAATTATACTCAACAATAACAAATGTATGGTATTGAAATTTTCTTTATTAAATGTTAATTCAAAATATAAATGTGGCAGAGAAATCATTTTACTTTCTTCTATGTTTGTACTTTCAGAACAGATTGCTTGGATGCAAAGCCATTTCCATACGTTTTAAAACAATATAAACAAGCTCGTTGTATTTTATTTGCTCTTTAATACAAAGCTTAAAATTCCTTTTAGGAAATATGTTTATAATAGTATTTATCTTCTCTAATGATCAAATACAAGAATACATTTATGGTTTTAACAAAGTTTAGTAACGCTAAGAAAAATTTGCTTCAGATGTGTTTTAAATGTTTATTATTTCGCGTTTTGACAACTAACTAGATAGAAAACATTAAGATTCTTAAAAAAAGAATTACATGAATTTTAAACTTTATTTGGTAAAGTGAAACTTTTTGTTTACTTCAGAAAAAAACAAAAAGTATTTTTCAAAGAAGTTTAATATTACGATAAAAATTAAAAAGTTTCAATGCAAGTGTATAATAACCTCAGTGACCTAGCGGTCATGGCCACGAACTCGTCGCCGGACGTTCTCGTCGAGGGGGGGGGTTACGAGACTTGATGCTCCAAAAGACCCGTCGTATAGCCGGCAAATGCCCGTTAAATCCGTAGAGGCTCAAGATCCTCCATCTGCCCTGTTGTGAAAGTTTGGAGAGGTAGGTGCCAGACCAGGTGCAGTCCTCGTCACATGACCGAGGCTTCAAATTATGAAGTCCGTTACCAATAGCCCCCGCGTTATTTCTAGATCGATTTAATAAAACCAATCAATCGATCAGTAATAATCTCATTATACTAACACATTAGTTATCTCTTATTATCACTATATTTGCAATACTTTAGAATTAGATAAAAAAAAATTGTCGAACAATATAAAAATCTTAATTAAGCTCAGAAAAATATCTAAATGAAAGCAATCGTTCTCTTGCAATAATTTGTAATGATAAGTCATAAATGAAACAGAAGAACTATAAAATGAACAAATTTAGAATTGCATAAATTTATATAAAAATGAAAAATAGTGTAGAATCACTCAAAGTTAAATAAAGAAACAACCACAATTATATTAAACTACATTGAACACCTAGAAAATAAAAAGTAAAAATTATCTAAGGATTAAAAATATAAGTATGTGCAATTTTTTCGTACAAATACTGTGTAAAGATCTTTGAAATTTCTGAGAGAATAAACTGTTTTCAAAAAAGAACGTAATGTTCTTTTCTCCGTTTAGGCATCTTACATGTATGGAACAAAGTTTGTAAATTTGCATTTGCTTGTGTCAATTTTTATGTATGTTTCCCCCAGTAATGAATTTATATTGTAATCATAAAACAGCTGTCTTATAAAGTTCTTCTCCCCGTCAAGTAAACACTCCCTTTCATTATTATTTAATGAAGAATTCGAAAAATATGTGAAAAATAGTCATATTATTTATATTTTTATTGAGAACATTAAAAATTTTGTTTTAATTCCACAGAAAATATTTGAATATCGTTAAATCTTTGCACGAGCTAATCATATTAAGACTGTTATTCGTAGTGACTTTTATTACGGCTTTTCGTCAGCTTTAGAAAATGTTTTTACGCCAATAGTTATTTAAGTAAAATAATTAAACATAGTTTTTCTTGAATGTATGTTAAAAGTGCAAAATATAAATTGAATTTTATCTTTACAAGTTTTATAGTGCAATGAAACATATAAGTTTAATAATTCATGATTTAATTCCTAAGCATACAAATTTGATTTACGTCGGATATTTTATTTTAGATAATAAAGAGAAAGTAACTTTTCGAAAATCTTTACATCTTTAACAAATTCAATATATTCCAAAGGTCAAATTCTGAATTAATTTACTGAAAGCTACTCTTATAAAATGGAGCTTCGTTAATTATAAACTCATGTTTGGACGTGATAGAGACCTAATTCTTAGCTAAACAATTTAACGCTTTAGTTTAAATTAGTCCCGATTTGCAATCTAAATTATCATGATGTTAACGTCAAAATATGCACAGGTGATTATCATGCGCAATGAGTTTGCCTTACTGCATTATTATATAAATAACAATTTCATACTTTTGAGTTTAATGATGGGCGTTGATTGCTTTTTGAGAATTCTGTTACATTTTCAAAATAATATATATCCTTTGAGTTAAACAGATATGTATGCAAAACTTTCAGCTTCTTAAATACCCTTGAGGATATGTAAAAAATAAATCAATTTTCGTAGATCAAGGGATTTAAACGAAATTTAAGTAGTTTAAAGTTTTTGTTTAGTGTATTAAATAAAACGTTTTTTGTGTATGAGAATTATACATATTGATGATAAATGTGAATTTTCCGTATTAGAAAGCTTATTTTTTTTATTTATTGTTTATGTAAATGTAAGTGTTATTATAGAATTGTGATAGTTATAATAGTCATCGCATATGATTGTTTTAATACATTTAAATGAGTTATGAGGATAACAAAATGATTCATTAATGCTTTTTTGTTTTCATCAAGTAAATCATTATAATTTCAAGCCGATTAAAATTTTGTGTGTTCATGTTTTATATTATTATTAAAATTTTGCTAAAATACTGTGTTGCAGGAGTTCGTCAATTATTTTTAGAGAATTGATTATTTATTTGCTGAAATATAAAAATTTTCGTATTTGGATAATTTGTGAGTTAAATAATATTTTCTTATATGCTGAAAGTAAGGAACGCTTTTCTTCCCTTTTAAAATTGTTATTGAATTAACTATTTCCTTTTATGCTTGTCATAAAATACGAGTTGAATTGTATTGCTATATTATATAATTTCTAAAATATTTATTGGTAATTGAAACATGTGGGAAAATATTATTAATTTCAAGGTAATCTATATGAAATGAATTGTTTTTATTGAAAAATATTCTTTATTATATTATTCAATTTACAGAGAGAGCCTTAAAGAATGAAAAAAAAATAATTAATCATTAATAGAACTATAACTCACAAAAGAATAAATATAAGGTGTTATTTAGTATTTAAAGAAAACGATTATTAAAAATTAAGAATTTAATTAGCCACAATCGTTGTTAAAGATAATGAAACATTTTCCGTCTTAAAATCCAAAAATGTATTTCTTATATAATGAAATGAGTAATTTGTTCAAGTAAAATTATAAACAAAAATTAAAAATTAAACGAATACTGGAATGTATATGAACAGTTGATAAGAATTTAAATTTTTGAATTCTTAAAGACTTCTCTTAATTTAGAACAACTCCTAATAATCTAAAGCATAGTTACATGAAAGGTTTACCTTGTTAATATTGGGTTGGAGGGAAAGTTCTGTCGTATTTTAAAGAAAATATTTGAATTCATTTATAAAAATATGTGTTTAATATTAATCAATTATATATGCTCCGTTATTTGTTACAACCTGTTGCCATCTTTCAGGTAACCTGTAAATTCCTGTTTTATAGAAGTTCTCGTCCTTGGAGTTAAAATAGTCAGCAACTGCCTTAGAAACACTATTCAAAAGACTTGAATTTTTTCCCCGTTAGATAATTTTGCAGAGATCTGAACAGGTAATAATCAGATGGTGCAATGTCAGATGAATACGGTGGGTGACTAAGGACTTCCCATCTTAACGCATTCAGTTTTTGTTGTGTCACCATTGCAATATGCGGTAGAGCATTATCGTGGTGGAACACTATTGCTTTTCTGGACACTAATGCTGGCCTTTTAACTTTGATAGCTGCATTCAATTTATCCAGCTGATTGCAGTACAGATACGCGTTAATAGTTTTCCCCTGTTTCAGTAACTCGTAGTACACTGGACCTTTTCTATCCCACCACAAACAAAGAAGTACTTTTCGTTGATGGATACTTGGTTTTGGAACTGTTGCTGACTATGTTCCTGGTTTGCAGTAAGATTTTTTTCTCTTAATATTCTCGTAAGGAATCCACTTTTCATCTCCAGTAACCAGCTTGTCCAAAAACGGTTCCACATTGTGTCTAATCAGATGTGATGAACACATTCTTACACGATGAGACAAATTCCCTTCCGTTAATTCATTTCGAACCCAAACACTTTGCTTTAACACAAACCTAAGAGATTGAATGTGATCTCCAACAGTTGTATGCTGAATGCCAAACTTTTCTGCAATTTCTCTACTTGTTAAATGTGGATTATTTTCCAACATGGATCGCAAAACATCATTATCAATCTTGGATGGTCGTCCAGATCGATCATTTTCTTGGAGGCACAGATCCCCGGAACGAAATTTGCTAAACCATCTTTGACAAGTACGAACATTTAAAATATCTTTTCCAAATACCGCACATAAATTTTGACATGCAACCGATGCGTTGCTTCCTTTTTGAAATTCATACAAAATGCAGTGTCGTAAATGCACTTTATCTACTGTTTTTCCCTTTAAATATCACAAGTAAATGATGAACGGTAAAAAAAGACTCCTTTTATATTATACAGCAGTTAAAAGAACAAAAAAAAAATCCGAATGACTCACTAGCCAGATGTTTTTTTTATTTACAAGAAAAATCACCTATCTATTTAAAATAAGACAGAACTTTCCCTCCAACCCAATAGTTTGAATGATTATTTAACATATATATGACTTTCCTACTATGCTTTAAAGTTCATAAATGTTGTGTAAATACAATTTTTCACTTCAAAATATGAAGTGAGAAATTCACCTCACATTATAGTATACTAAACAAAATGTGAAACAACATTTAAATAAAAAAGTGAATTAGTTGTAACACGAATGTATAGTGTATTAAAATTTACATTCTATCCAACATCAGACAAAACAAAATTTTAAAAGAAAAATGGAAGTACTTTTATCAAAATAACCTGCGGAATCTGCTTTTTTTTTTTTTGAAAAGACAGACATAAAATTAGATACCATACAAAAGTGTTACCTACGCTACAAGTCAGTAGTGAATAAAGATATTTTCAGTTGTGAATATTGATTTTCTGTTATCATTTGAAGAGAATTCCTGCAGAATCACATCGAATACTTGTCTAAGCTTACGGTGAGCTTGCACCTGGTAAATCACAGTGTTTTGACTGGTTTAAAAAATCAGAAGAGGTGATTCTAACTTGAGTGTAGAAGACCACCAGAAAAATTTGAAGACTGCGAATTACAAACCTTTTTTTTAGAAGAGAATGATTCTCAAGCGCATTAATAACTCTCTGATCAATTGTGCGACACGAGAAGTTGTCTCAATATGTTTAAAAACCATGGAAAAATGGATTACACATGAACTGAGTGAAAGACAGCAAGAAAACCACTTGCGGAATGCTACTTGCCAGGCACAAAAGAAAGTCATTTCTCCATCGAATTGTGACTGGTGATGAAATGTGGATCTATTTCGGGAATCCGAAGCCTAAAAGATCATTATAACTCCACGTGAACCATCGGCGTCGACTGCAAGGCCAAATCGTTATGGACAGAAGACAATGCTTTATATTTGATGGAAACGGAAGGGTGTGTTCTATAATGGGCTGCTACTAAAACTTGGTGAAACCGTTAATATTTAACTCTATTAACAACAAATGATTTATTTGAGTCACATTATGCCTGAAAAACGACCATAATATCTTCATGATAATGCATCATCATACTCATCAACACTGTTCAAGAAACAGCAAAACTGTCTTATCAGACTTGGTTCTCTTTGATATTAACTTATTTGCATCGATGGGACAAGGACTTGTTGAGTGGTGCTTCATATCTTGCGAAAATGTACGAAAATGGCTTGATGACTGGTTTCCCTCAAAAGATGAGCATTTTTTTTTTTTTTTTGGAATGGAGTTCACAAATTGTCAGACAGATAGGGAAATGTACAGCTAGCAATGGGCAATACTTCAAGTAAAATACGTTTTTCGTTTTCATATGGTAAACCTACATATCCCCCTCACCAATAGCTAAAGAAGGAATCGAGAACACGCATGTAGAGGTAACGATCCACAATTTTAAAATTAAAATTGAAGTATATAATTTCGTATATATTTTATTATTTTGCATTAATTTTAAACAAGGAGATAATATATATATAAGTTACATTTAATAAGTTTAAAATTAGAGCTTAAAATTATTTTTGAATATTATTAAGTGATCTGTATACCGAAACAAAGCATAAATTTTATTAACTATAAAACCTTGTTCATGGAATTATAAATATATATTAGCATGATTATTACTGGAAGAACCCTGATTTGTCTGACTTTAATTTGCTTATATTGTTTATTGTTAAATATAATTTTTTAAAAATTAATTTAATAAGAAATTTAAATTTCTGTCAAGAATTTGAACTTTTTTGAATAATTTTTCAAAGTAACAATAATTTTATTTAATTTTCAAAAATCTATGGAATGATACAAATCTAGTAAATCTCATTTCAATAAAAATATTTAAGAATTTTTTTTACAATTTATAATTTTAAAGTCTTATTAAAACTATCAATATTTTTTGTAAGTAATATTATATTATTTTTTATTCTAGTTAATGCAAGTATTAAAACTATTAATTACAATTGTTATTTTATTAGGTACTTTGAGAAATTTAGGAGTTAAAAAAAGAGATTTTATGTTTTTTTATTCTATGTCCTTTACTTATGAGAAAACTTTAATCCAAAAAGAAATTTTTCTAATATCATTGGTATTTTTAGTAAAAAAAATCATTTAATAAATAATCTTTAATTAAAAAAAAATGCTTATTAGTCAAAATAGTATATAGCTTTTTTAGACATAAAATTTACAGAGGGGGGAGGT
Source organism: Nephila pilipes (assembly GCA_019974015.1). Classification (NCBI taxonomy): domain Eukaryota; kingdom Metazoa; phylum Arthropoda; class Arachnida; order Araneae; family Nephilidae; genus Nephila; species Nephila pilipes. Next base: position 195,345 of record BMAW01104572.1, on the reverse strand, counting down.
CTTTATCAACATAAAAAAATAACACAATTATATGCTGGAGGTTCTGCAATAATTTTTTTAAAATATTTAGTCTTAATTATGTTTCAGTAATTTTAATTGTACAAATTTTGCGTTAAGGAGTATTACATACATTAAAAAATAATCATTATTTTCTCAAACATTCTTTTTATAACGATTGTGGGAACTATAAAATTCACTATTCATGTAATCAATAATATTTTGACCTGTGATATATGACACTAATAAATGTTGTCAAATTATTTTTCATTCCAGAAATTCCCAGTTTAATAAGCCTTACTTCTACATTCTGACCATTCAAAACCATTTCCTATATATAACATTTGCAATCTTATGATCTGACAATTTTTTTGCCATTCATATGAATAGGTCATTCACCTTTTCCCACTCTCTCCCTAAATAATATATAATCTTCTCATAAAATACCGAAAACAACTAGCAAGAATCAAAAAGGTTATAATTCAAGGAATAAGAAAAGATTTTTAAGATAAAAAGTCATCATAGCTGTGTACAATTAATTCAAATATCTACTATAATAGCACAATAAAAAACACAATCTAAATCAAACCAACCACCAAATATTCATTCAACAAATCTAATAACAAGACCAATAAGAAATATGACTTTTACACGCATATAAAAAAGTCCAAACATTTACCCACACACACAGTTATATATATATATATA
>BMAW01104572.1:156767-181220 GCA_019974015.1 Nephila pilipes | reverse complement strand
ATATATGTAAAGTTTAGATTTCCATACATAGTAAATGCTGAATATGTAGCGTCTTCGCGAATACATCTTGTCTGACTTGGTTACAAAGTTACAAGTTATTCCATTTATAAACTAAATTAGATACCCTTAAAAAATAGAAAAAAATCTAGATCACTTTTTGTGAAGGTATATTGTTTTTGATAACCACTGCGTGTATTATTTAATGTATGTAGAATATATGCTATGTGACATAATAATGTTTCTTTGCGACGATTATACAAACATTGATTTGTTGATTACTGTAAATTCACTAAGCATGTTAATTTTTTCTAATTAAAGGGAATTACATTGTATTTGTTAGAAACTTTCTGAATAATATTTAGATTTACTTGAAGAGAACCTGCTGATTAGTTACGCGTGGATCTTTCCTACATTTCATTGTGAAACAAACGCTTAACATTTGGTGTTACAAATGGGATACCGGAGTAATTACTTGAACTTCCTTTCAACGCAAACTGCGGAGTGATATGATAGCTATTTATAAATTTTGTTTCTTTACTATTTACTATTTATAACATTTTATATTTACTATTTTTAACATTTTAAATTTTGCCATATATACAAAAGTTAACCTTTTATTTTGGAGAAAAGGATTTTGTAACTGAAGTTTATATATATATATATATATATATATATATATATATATATATATATATATATATATATATGTACTCTTTAGTCTTTTTCAGACATGTTTTTATGTTAATCTGTGGAATATATATTATTCCTTGAAAGGAGTTCTTGTCTCATTTGACGAGTTCTTTGGCATCTTTTCCGGCAGAAAAAAAAAATGTATACAGGGATATAAAGCAGGATAGACATCCATTTTTATATCTACGCATACATTAACGACCTAAAGATATTCGAGCTTTATCCGCTTTGTGACGTGCAGAGGGAAAGTTTTGCGCAAAAAAGGCACAGTCGCGTGTTAAAAACTTCAATCACTTTTAAAAAAGCTGTAAACTTAGGTGATCACACTAAATTCGATGCAAAAATGAAGGGGGGAACCACATAACAAATACAGATACTTCCAAGGTCTCTGTTTTAAAAATTTTTTGTACTCGATATCAAGAGTAAATTATATTGTACTGGATTATATGCATCGTAGAAAGTAAATTTTAACCTGTAAGTATAAGTTTTATTATTAAACGTTATTTTTCCCTTGAAGCAGATATGCAAATAGCATTAACTAAGAACAAAAATGTGGTTTAATTTTGGTAATACAAAAGCGGTATAGCAAAGTGATAAGTTTGTTAGTAACAAATATATCACTAAATTTATATAATGGGCTTATTTTTATAATTTGTTAAAAAAATACATTGATTAGATTTGTACAATATTTGATAATTGTACGCATTTTGAAAATTTCATTAACTTACACTTTTGAGTTGATAGTTTTTATATATTGGGATAAAACCTTAACTGCTCATTTTCAGTAATTACAGCCTCATTAATTTAATTAATTTTCATATTTTTGATGTACTGTATCCTTATCATTTCAAATATATTATTATGAATTGTTTCTTGACAAATTAGATTGCGGTGTAGAACATTGATATATACCATATAAGTACTATTAAAAACCTATTCTTTTACAATGTTTTCACCAGAAATGAACATTTATAACGTTACCATCAAATTAACTTAATTACAAAGGGGAAAAATGCGTGTTTGGCTCCTGTTTTATTATTTCTTTATTATAACCTATTTTCCCCATTTCATATTATATTCCATTTAACATTATATTTTACTATGAGTGGAAAATCTCTTTCATTGTGAAAAGCTTATCTAAATCATACAATTAACAAACAGTTATCGGTAAAAGAATAATAACACATATATAAAAATAGATCAGCTTAAAAATTTCTAAGTTTGCATTAAAAATTTGAATTTAGCCAGAATATCAGGTTTTTGATAATAGTTAAATATTGTATGTTCATTGAAAGAGCAAGAAAAAAGAGGCTTAGTACTGATTATTTTGTAATAAAATACTAGAGACAGACAAAAATTTAATTTTTCCTTCTTTGTTTTTCAGCTGATAAATATTAAAATTCCACTGCTACAAAATGTACAAATAATATGTTATATTATTCAAAAGAAGATGCGCGAGCGTTTCTGAAGCTCTGTATAACTTTCATTATATAATAATCAACAGGTTTTTAATATTGAAATCATATATATTTTAATAATCATTTTTAATATTGAATCATTCTAGAAAAAACAATCAACATCATTTTGTAAATATAATATTATTTACATAGGATAATTGAATAATATCATTAATTTCTATATTTTCAAAAAGTTTAAGCCTAAAGAAAAAGAATGTCCTGTAGGTGTTTAAATACTTTTATTGAGAGAAAACAAAACATTAGACTATTTAAGACTGAAACATTATTCATTCAAAATCTATTTTTATGAAAAAAATATAATTATTTTCAAAGTTTATTTTATAAGGAATTTCATCAATCATATTCCTAGCATATGCATGTCTGCTATAACAAATAAGTAAATGATACTTACTCGTAAACATATATTTGACACCAAGTTCAATAAAAGCAAGTTAAATATTCATGCTTCAGTGTAACAATTATTCAAAATCTTTATATAACAATGTTTATGTGTGTATAAATAATTACAATAATTTGACATTCCTTTGCACCAATGCTTCTAATTATTAACAAATGGTAATAACTAGAAACAATGGTAAAATAATGGTACTATTTAGCATTCAGAATACTAAAATCAAAACATATTATGAATGTCGTAGTGGAAAACTTTTTTGTATATTGCGTTACTTACATCCTTGGCATAAATTTATCATGAAAAAAATTGATATTTTTTCATTTCACTGCATGTATCACGATTAATGTGTCAAAATCATGTACTTTATGCTAAAAATTCATTAGGTTTTAAATATTCTTTTACAGAATATTTAAAACCTAATCAAAGTAAAAAATAAATTAAATTATTTATGATGACAATTTTTCGTTCCAATCACTAACCGCTTAATTTTTTTTTGAATATCAAGCAAAACTTAAGGTATTATCGTTGGCTTATAAGAACTACCATTACTATTAAGATGAATGTTTACATTCAATCCACATAAACGTGATACATCTTATTAAACACCTCAAAACAGACCAAAAAGGACGGCAATCATCACATCTCAATGGCAAGTAATCCATTCTAGCTATTTATTCGTTCCCTTGCACCGGGAAGGGCGAGAGCCAAAAAGGGTTGAAAACTACGTTGTGGAAGAGAATAGAGAGAAGAAGGGTGTTCCAGATGAATCCCACCCCACCCCCAACCTCCCACCAAGCCTAAGCGCGTGACATCATCAACGTGCATGACTGGTCTCCAAGATCCAGGCAATATCCATTTTTGAATCATTGCCAAGAAGTTTTGAGTCTTTGTCAGTGGTAGAAGCATTTTTGATTGCAGTTGGGGGAAGTTTTTTCCCCTTGTTCCGTGGCGGGGCTGTAGAGGGGAGAAAAAAGTGGTTTCACTGTCGCAGTTGATGTGCACCTACTGAGGCCGTCTGAAAGATAAAATCTTTCCCATTTAGATGTGAAATTACCAAATAAATATTTGAAATTTTTTTTTTCCTGTGTGAGACTGAGACGTAGAAGGAAAAAAAATGAGGAATAGAGAGGCTGGCTAGAAGTCATAATAGTGTGTGCCCATGGAAGTTAAGAACCAAATTTGTTTTTGATGTGCATCAGCAATCCAGACAACCGTGCTTGCGAGATTGTTTTCAGACGAGTGTAGCTATCCTCCTCTGGATAGATAGTAGTCTTTTAATATTTGATATTATACAAAGTAGGGAAGATCAGTGATGTTTGAACCTCTACATTTCTCCTGGGAAGCGTTAGCTTTGGAACATATTATAACTTTCATAATGCTTCAGAATGACTGAGTGATATTTCGCTCAAATGAATTAAACTTTCAGAATGACTGAGTGATATTTCGTTACACATTGTATATAAAATATGTTATATGTAAAAACATATAATAGACATTTTATACAAAAATATCTGTATTAAAAAAAGAAATCCTTTATTAGTGCGGTTTTGAAAAATATGGTTTTAATTAATACGCAAAGCACAAATTTTTAATATCACTCCTTGAAATATATATATATATATATATATATATATATATATATATATATATATATATATAAAAGTTTCTATTCGAGTGTCCCTTCTTTTAACCACGCAAAACTTTGGAAGTGTTCGGTTTTAGAGGATTAATCAAAAATAATTTCATTTTGATTTAGTTATCATGGTCACGGACTCGCAACCAGCATTGTTTTTGCCGAGTCGGAGGTTCGAGCCATGATGCCCCTAAAAATTCACCACGTAGCAGGACTAATGCACATTAAATCTGGTAGAGGCCCAAGTCTTCACGTTAACGTGGTGTGGAAGTTTGAAGAGGGAGGTGACAATTTAGGATGTCATCCTCGTCACTTAATCGAGGTTCAAAATTACGAAGTCCGGCGTCAATATTACTGATGGAATGAATATAATAATTACTTTACTAGGTGTATTTATTCTCTAGAAGTTTCTGAAAACACACCTTTCATAAAAATTCCGAATAAATAACATTATTAAATGAAAATAACTCCTTTCATAATGAAAGCTTGATTCAATGGTTCTTATAAATATCGCACTAAAAAAAGAACGAGGGCTATTGGCGACGGACCTCGTAATTTTGAACTTTCACTAAGTGACTAGGACGACACTTCAGCTGGTATCCCCCGTTCCTAGCTTTCACACCATACCGACGGGAGAAATTTGAGTCTTGACATATTAAACGGGAATCAACTCCAGGCTAAATAGTGGTTCTTTAGTGGCATCAAGGCTCGAACCTACGATTCGACGAAAGCCGCCGGCCCCAAGTCCACGATCATGCCCGCTGGGCTGCTGTGGTCATCATCTTGATAATAGAAAAAAAACTATCAAAAAGATTTTTAACCTTTAAAAAATATATTATTATATAATATGGGAAGTTTGATACACTTTGCATTTTCAAATGATAAAAAGGTTGATTGATTGTCTATGGACATCGCACTTCGAAGCAACAAGAGAGTTATAATTATTCGGAACTACGGTCAATTGACGAGGACTTCGCCTGAACTGGCATCACACTCTTCAAGCTTTCACACAACGCCATGGGAAGAATCGGAGTCACAATGGATTTAACATGCATCAACTTTGCTCTACGTACCATCTTTTCTGTAACATCAGAACGCAGGTTCATGAGTCGACGAAACCGTGCAGGCTATGATCTCGTGACCAAGACTCCTCGTCTTCCTAGCGTCAGCAGATAAAAAAAAATATTTATGAATTTTGGCTTTGTGAAATATTTTATTAACTTAAAGGTACGCGTTTATGCATTTTTATGGACTATTGTTTAAAATTAACCCTTCTTATTGTCATTTTTATGCTAAAGAGTGCATACATGAAACGTCTTACAAAACTAAAACATTAAATAAATTTCTTGCCCTTCTTAATTTCGAAAATTTTTTAAGCATACGCTTGTAAAAGATTTCAGGAATTTATTGATGTTTTTACTGACTTCTTAACATTATTTTTCTGAAATGCTCTGATGGTGTTATAATCACATCATGGATAATCCTTCATTTATAATATTTTCATTTTTCTGTTATGATCTTAATTAATTCTTATAGTAAAAAAATAAAGAAATATTATGTTTTTAAATTTAATGATCTTCACGGCTGGGTTTCTGAAGTTATGTTTCTTGACCCCATTTCAAATAGTTGAAATTTTAATATAACTATAAAAATATGAACAATTAAAAATTTAAAAAAAAAATGTTTGACAATATGATAGTATTTTTATTTCTTGAAAGGAAAAAAAAAGTAATTGTACCAACACTACAACAACTTTTAATAACATGCACCCCACTGATTGATATGTTTACTCTTTTGTCTACTTCAGTAGACTATTGCATATCCAACTATTGTATACACTGAATTATAATGTTTTTTTTTTTATTGGGAAACTAAACGGCGTTAGAGAGAATAAAATTAACTTTCCATTTCCGCATATTAAGATATACATTATATATAGTACTTTTTTTCCAGCATTATAAGTTGCAAACAGAAAAAAAAACATAGGAAAAACTGAATGAATTTATTAAAAAAATTAAATGTTATAAAAATTGAAAATATTTAATTTATATAAACTCAGTTCCCATATTTTTTAATACAAAATATGCATAAATTTTGATTTAATTGTTCGTTCTATTTTTATTTCACTTACATCAGGTTTTAAACAAAAATAACTAATACAGAAAAAATGCATGAAATACCATAATTCTGTGAAAAACTGTTAATTATTATAATTTTGATTTTTATATATATATATATATATATATATATATATATATATATATATATATATATATATAAGTAAAAAGCTGTAAATTACACCCAATGGATGGAAAATAATCCACAGTTTTTTTAAGAATATATTTTTAAAAAATTGCTTGGTCAAATCTATTTGTGACAACCTAATGATATAAAATTGATAAGTCTCTGATATGATATAAGCAAACTTACAACTGTTGAATGTGATGTCCATCTTTCAGAAACACACGTCAGACGAGACACATCATTCACAGCATTAAGTAACATTTTTCGCGGTATGAAAAACACATGGTGGCATCTTTCAATGTTGGAAAGGAAATCGATTTGTGTCTGTACACATTTAAATTCATGAATCTCCCGAGTAAAATGTCATACAGTGTCATATCGGCAGATCTGGGTGGCCATGTTTATAGAAAGGATCGATTGATAAAACAATTCTCCCCAAATATTGAGCGAAGAAGATGAGGAAAAGGCACAGCGATTTGCGGTGCTGGTTCATCTTGCATTATGGTGACTGTTTGTAGAGTGTATTGCGCTTGCAGTTCTGGAAAGATAGTTATTCTTATATAATGCTGTATATTCCTCGCCAGTAACAAGAACTGTTTTTATACACAACCCTGTGACTTCCTCGAAAAAAAATAGGACTGTTTAAGAAATAGGCAGAGTAGGCACAACAGACAGTCACTTTCGGCTCATGCAAGGGTTCTTGAACCAATATACGTATAATTGTGGGCCCCACTCTTGACAATGGTGTCTATTAACACTGCTAGACGATGTGAAATTAAATTCATAAATCTGAAACACAGAACGAATCCAGTCGTGTTGCTGATCCCCGTAACTGAATACCAAAATCTTGAGAAGTGATGCTGTGAACAGTTTTCAGTTGAGGATTGTGATGCAACTTTGGATATCGTTTCAGAGTCCTTCGAAATACTCTCCAGATACTTCCATTTGATACGCCGGTCTCGACTCGAAACTTCTCAAGAACTGCATTCTCTGTGTGCAGAAACCACCTACATGATTTATATTAGAGGGTCCGGTAAAGAAATGTCGTTTTTCTACATTAATTTCAAACAAATAAATTTTTACTAAGTTTTTATTTCGAATCAATGATGTAATCATCCTCGTTATCAACAACCCTTTGCCATCTAGTGTACAAATATTTAGTGTCGGATCGATAAAAATCAATTGGCATTCAAGCAAACTATCTGAAGATAGCATTTTGGACATCATGCGAATTTTCAAATTTTTTGCCACTTAGAAAATATTGTAGTGATCTGAATAAACAGAAATTTGATGGCGCAATATTGGGCAAGTATGGTGGGTGAGGAAATACCTCCCATACCAATTCATCAATTTGTTACAGGGTTTATCTTGCGCAGTGCGGTTTTGCATTATTATGTTGTAGAATAACAAACCTTTTCTGTTAGCAATCGCTGGGTCTTTTTCAATTAAAGACTGATTTACTCGATACAATTGTCGCAATAAAGGTCTGCATTCACATTTTGTCCAAGTTTCAGCATTTCAAAATGAGTGCTCCCCCAAAACACTCCACGAAACACAGAAAAGCGCCTTAGCTGTACTTCTTGGAAATTCATTTGGAGAGAGGTCCTACCTTTTGCATTTCGGATTATTATAGAGGATCCATTTTTCATCTCCAGTGGTCAAGCGATCAAAAAAAAACCTTTCTGTATTATGCCGATGAAGCAATAAGTTGCATGTGGTGAATAGGCTAGCTTTGTTTTCTATGGAAAGATTATGTGGGGCCCAAACGCCTGCTCTGATTACTTTTCCACTGTGCTGCAAATGTTCTTGGATGGTCGACAAAAGTCGGTTAAGAGTGTTTTACTGTTCCTCGATTGCCTGACATGGATTTACTCTTAATATGTCATCTTCCACTCTTAATATGTCATTGTCTAAGGTTGTTGGAGTTCCTGATTGGAAAGTTCGAAATTACCGGATTTGATCTTAGAAAACCATTTTTGACATTTATGAACGTCTAATGCGTTTGGATAAAGATCGCAAAGGTTTCTGATAGCAACCGCTGCATTACTATCCAGATGAAACTCAAAAAGCATATAATGCCGGACATGTACCTCTTCTGGGATTTGGTTGGCCATTTCACCAAAAATTGCAAAAAAAAAAAAAAAAAACTGAGTAAATAAGTAACTCTAACCTTGAAATGCCTTTAAGACGACTTTGAAGAACACAATGAGCTGAGAAGTGACTAACAAATATTGACAACAGCAGAAATCACATTACTTTCGACTGTTTGGGTAAAAGTAAATGATACTCTTGACCGGTCATTTCTTGGACAAGAAACGAAAGAACCCGTAGCTCTCAATTCTGTGTCTTTTTGCTCATTGAAGAACATGTCATTAGATATTTTCCATCCTACTTACCATGCATTCAGCGATATTCTCGTAATGCAGGAGTAAAACTTTTCGAATTGTTAAAACAGTTCTACAATGGGGGTTTGCCCCAGTAAAGACAACATTTCTAAGCGTGCAGCTTATACTACTGTTATCTGATGCTGCTGCAATTTTCGTACTGCTTACTGCGTGGCATAATATGATATCAGGATCTGGACAGCTCCATTTAGTAGTCAAATAAGGAAATATTCCAACATTTATTTTTTATTTCATCAAAATATATCTGGCTTATTCTCCTTCCGCTTGGGACAAACTGAAACATTTTTTTTTCAAATTTGTCCTGTCTTTTGTATTAGCCGGTACATCCACACCCACCCCTATATATATATATATATATATATATATATATATATATATTGGTTAATAGTTCAATTTTCAGTATATATATATCGATTAATAGTTCAATTTTCAGTATATATATATATATATATCGGTTAATAGTTCAATTTTCAGTATATATATATATATATATATATATATATATATATATATATATATATATATAGAAACAGAATACATATGTAAATAAGTGATTTTATTCACCATAATAGGATTTCAAAACAGCAGTGAAAATACAAGGGGATCAGTCGAAAATAGGACCACCTCTAAATGCGTTGCAAAAAACAAGCATATCAGATATATATTCAGTTAACGAGGGGATTGTGTCAAGAGGGATAGAATTCCGTTTCTACTCAACCAACTGTCATATTTCATCCTCCAATTGAAGCTACGCCTTATCAAGCAAATGGCAGCCAATCACTCGATCCGTGAGTGAGGAGGAGACATTGCTGATTAGGCAAGAAACTTGACATTCTACAAGATTCGTCTATTGATAAATATCTCTGCGTGGTCATAAGTTGTTCTACTGGAAAATACTATTTTGCAATCCCTACATGTATGGTTAAACAATCACGTTATCGAGTCCTTAGCTGGCCTCCGATGCTTACATCTGCTATTGTGTCTGATGTTATCCAAAACCATTGCGCCCCGTTGATGTGGGGTATGGTGTTCAAAAATAGTTGCTGGATTGACTGCATTTCTAAAAGGTCTCAAAACTCTCACTCGTTAGATATTATCAATAAAATGGACCCGAGACACGTCATCGAACACCACACTTCGCCAACCAGTCTTTCAATTGACTTCTTCCTAACTCCATCGCAAGCTTTCATGTCGATAGGTTGTTATAAGTGACAGTCTTTGTAAAAGACGACATGTATGACAACCGCTTTCAGCCGATCATTGTGAAACTGGCCTCTCAAATATTGGACCATCCAATGAATTATACATATTTCGCAGAAAGTAGAAATAGTTGATTATGAAATCACCACCGTATCTCTTTAGATGCATCAGTCCGTATTCTCTGTAATACGTCGAAATGGACCATTTGTTTTACAGATGACTCATCTCATTCAAATTCTAAGCATAGTGGGCACATCTACGCATTTTTCAGCAGCAATACAACGTTGAGACTAACCTGCTGGATGTGAGGCTGCAATCTGACTCCTCATAAAATCCTCCAATGGCTTTTATATTGCCGTACAAGCCGCTTGTATTCCACGAGTGTCTTTGGATACACAGAACTGCAGGAAATTTTGTATTTCTGAGATACAGAGAGTGCCGATGGTTCGTTTTTACGCAATTTCCACTCCTTTTGTCCCGCACTATAATCACGAAATACATTTATTTTTCAGATAATATGTACAATTCGTTTAACTGCGTATTCCTCGAAATTTTTATATCTAAATGGCTCACTCTCATTATGCTACATTTTCTTTGTCGGTTAGAGTATGTACAGGGTATACCTGAATTTATGATCCAAAGTTTAAAAGAAAATTGATTACACATAAAAAAAGCATTTATTGTTTTGCATTGTCTGTTTGGAAATGAAACGTGTTGGTGGGAACTCAAGAAATACAGAAGAAATGAAAAAATTACATTTTCATCTATAGAAATTTCTTTCTAAGAATGGCTTGGTACAGGAATGGTGACAGTACACCTTCGAAACATCATTTCTGGTCAAGATATAGATTTCTCATTTTTGATTTCATGTTCAAAATCTTGATTGTATCTTCAAAAATCTGTTTGAATTTTGTTTTTATCTTATTTAGATGCTGAGTTTCAGCTGTTTTAATATTACTTGATCATATATTTCTCTGACCGAATAAAAATGCTCTAAAAACAATACTGTTCAATACTGAAATACACAATATATCAAATTATTATACATAATTCAAAGTGAAATTTTATATATATCTTTTTCAAATACATATACATTGAATAGATTATTCTTAAGGTTTTATATTGAATAGATTTTTTTTTATATTTCAACAAACTGAAAATTACTATTACTTTTAAAGACAATAACGATGATTTTTCTGTGTTCTGAACTCCAATTACTATAACTTCCTATGTGAGGTATATATTACCAAAATAATTGTCTATCCATAAACAAGGCTATATTCCTTATTATACAACTTACAAAATGTAAATATATGTTATTTCCTTTCAGGTACCATGCTTTGCGTATACTTAATTATTACTTATATTTGTATAAAATGCCCTTTTAACAATAAAACTATACACTAACACAACTTTTTTTAAGTGTTTTTCTAATTCAAAAACCCTGTAAGGTCATAAAATATAGACGTTTGAAAGCTAAATTTTTGTTAATTCAAAAATTTTTTTTGATGGTGTACTGATACCTTAGATGTTGCAGCATTCGACCTTATTAATACTGATAAGGTCTTGGAATTGTGGAAGATTGCGAATCGTAACGGAAGAGGGGCACCGAATTTGTATCGTGAAAGCTTCTCCAGTGCCAATGTAACGGATTATAAAAAGTTTCACATTTACACTCCAGCTTTATGAGAGCGGTTAATATTATGTTATCAGACAGGTAATTGATGCTCCAATATACGTACGATTTCCAGTAATGGAAGAGTGTATTTTCAGTAAAGTTGAAAATAATCGAAGGACTGTAACACAAGATCCTTCTCTGCGTGATATCTCGTAGAATTAAAACTTCTTTGCCAGTCGAAAAAAAAATATTCCAGTCTCAATAACGACACGAATAGTGCTTCTCAATAAAACTGTAAAAATTTATTACAATGTGTACATGGATTCATAATTAATTGAAAGTATAAAATACACGCGCCTTGTAACGCACTCCCAAGGGAATTCTGACTTCGTTCTCTTTTTGAGTGTCCGGGGCTAGCGTTGTTATTGTAGAGACATGAATTTGAACCCTGGTGCCATTAAAAACCCGCTGTTTAGCAGGGCTGACTCACATTAAACCTAGTCATGGTCCCAAGACCTCCCATTGGAAAAGTATGGAAGTTTAGCGAGAAAGATGCCAGTTCAGGTGTCGTCCTCGTCACTTGACCAAAGTTCAAAATAAAGAGGTCCGTCATCAATAGCAATCGTATTGCTTCTCAGTGTGACATAAGGAAACAATCACTTTTTCATCTCGTTTACGTCACACCATTCGCGGCCACTAGAGAGAAAGAAAACTTTTGGTGTCATACAGTCTATGATTTACAGAGCTATTTCTCTGTATGTACAATAAATTCCCATACCTTTTAGTTTTGGGAGCGGTGAAAACTCAAATATAAAATTAAAGATACATAGTAATAATAACAATATCCCAATATCCCAAATAATAACTAATATCCCAAACGTTGAGGGTAAAATAAAAGAAAAGTGATGTTCTCTGCAAATTATAAGTTGAAATACACTCTGGGAGTAAGTTTAACGTTTAAGATGCACTATTTTTCCATTTTTCTTAGTGAGAATAACAAAGGCAATCTTTTCTTTGGGCAGACTCAATTCTGGCTCTTGTTTTCAAATTATACAGTCTTTACACTGGGAAGACTGGTTTTCCAATTTTTGATTTTATAGAACAATTCTAAAATATCAATCTTTTCTTGAAATATACTCAATTATTCTAGCAAGGGACCATGGAGCTTCTTTTTTTTTTTTTTGGTTATTTTCCTATAGTACTTACATCTCCTATCCTTAAAAGTCTAGACTTCTAATAATGTTTAGTTTGTTCTTTAAATTGACCTAGATACTTTATTTCAAATCTATTTCTAAGATGTTCGCTGTTGGATTGAACATCTCGAATTTTCTTATTAATATCTCGATTGTCTGGAATACGAATTTATTGAAGAACATTGCTGGTTTTAATGGTGACAAATAATCTATATTCCTCAGAAATTTATGTGGAAGGCTTGGAATTTACAAGATATTTACAAGAGTCACTTAGGACTATATTAATATTACGTAATCTTGATGTTACGAGAAGCTTAAGTTTCTCGTAACATCAAGAAAAGATTTACTTAAGACTTTTCTTAGTATTTGTTTCAGCATCTGGATTATTCGTTCCTGAAATATTCCCCCTCCCCCACCATCACGCACCATGTAAAGATTAACCTCTTTATTTTATAAAAATGTGCATTTCTGTCAATAGAATTCAATACTTTTTTAATCACCCAACTAAGTGTGTTCCGTTGTTTTAACAAGTAATAGGATACTGGCTTCTTCTCGAAATAAACAGTCTCAAAAACCGTAAAAATGGTGATGTAGAAATAGACTTAATAAGTTGTAAATACAACTCACGGAATACGGCACAAGGGATCAGCACAACCCTACTTTTTCAGTTATGTTTCAAATAAAAAAGATCTACAAGCTCTCTACACCCATAATTTGAATTATTTTAGAGTTATATTCTTTAACTTTCGATGAAAATGGTGGCATTACTTTAGTTTTCTGAGTAGAGAATCTTTTACATCGAGAATGCTAAATCTGTATAATCGATTGAATTATTTGAATGGATTTTCTTGGCATTTTTAAGAATCGAAATATCCAAGAAATCATGCGAAAAACATTTACATGAAATGAAAAATATCTTAAGAGTAAATAAAAAAGTAGCATTTTCAGAACTATTAACTAAAATCGTTTTCTTTATCTCCATATTTACTTTATTTTCATGGGGTTTTTGTTTAGATTTTGGCATACCATTCTCAAGTTTGTATAGGTAAGGGGGACCTTCCCACAACCTTAATTGAATTAATTGTTGAGAATTGCTATCCCAAAAAAATAATGTCATCATAATTTTTACTTAAAGGCACATGGACTCATTAAGTAACATCACAGAGTTCTCTTTTATATGGTTCAATACAAAAACTCTCTATTGCATATCACGTTGTGTCTAAGTCAATGTCGCAATTGAATTTGTCAAACAATATAAACATACATATTCAGAAAACTTAAATAATTCATTATCGATGCAACTAGCCTTACCACGTTATAACACGCCATTAACCCTAATCGGATAATGGTTATATCTTTTTTAAAAAAAAGCAATTATCACGTTATTAATTTAGAAAAATCAATATCTGTGCACACTGTTATCAAAACCACAGGAGCATTATATGCTTTATTGTTTGCGTTATAAGACTCAAGTAACGTTACTTGTATAATTCCATCAGAATATAAATCTAAGAATTGAGGTATTTTAATTCTTGTAGGAATAAGTAGCTGACCTAACCCTCTTTTTAAATTTGGTATAATTTTTTCTTCCCATTTCAGTTTTACTTTGCTAACTTTTAACGAAATTAATTTTGGGTTTTAAAGTAGCAGGTGCCCTAAATTTAGTCGAATCAAAAATATGATTAACTACAGATTGCTTTGGCTTTTCAGCTTTAACCTTGTCTTCAACTTTCCTGCAGTTATATTTAATAAGGAGTATTTTTTCCTATTTCTAGAAGCACTGGAATATCAAAGAATCACAATCTCATATTATTAAGCTGCCTTTCAGCTCTGAACATTTTATAGAATCTAGCAATTCATTTCACATTCAGCCTTTTAAATTAAAAAATGCTCTGAAGATAACATTATTTTTGATTTCTCAATAAATATATTCAATTGTTTTTCAATTTCAAAACTAGTCCCCAGTTGTCAACGTAGAATTTTTTTTCTCAAGATTCTTACTACATTGTCAAGATTTCAGGAGCAGGATGATTTAATGTAGCTTTTGGAAGGAAAAAATGATTGTAATAATCGTTAAACAAACCTTCTGCTTTTGCACTATTAGGCGAAACACTATATCCGTATTTTTAAGAGCTTAGCTTTTTAGAATATAAATTATTTCGGGCTTATTTAATTCTTTCTTCACTTGATATTTCAATAGATAAAAATTTCATTAGAGAATTAAGGTCTTACTTACCTGATTTTCTCAATGAATAACCGACATATTTTTCCCAGGCACGAAAAATTTCAATTCATATAGAGAAATGACATTGCATCGAACGTATTCTTTGTAACACAGAATTTCAAGAGCGCGAAGATACGTTTCTAATTTATCGTAAATATAAAAATTAATTTTTTAACTTCTGTTGTGTAATACTAACTTCAAAGTTTTTCTCTTATATACTTCAAAGAAGACATCTTTTTGGCTGAACAGCAGTTTAAGATGCTCCAAGTCCGTTTTTTGATTTTCAGGAAGTCGCCAGAAAACCTTTCAGTGTCTCCCTAGCCCGGGATTTAGGAGTTGTTGCCTGTATCAGGTACTGGAATTCGACTGCTTCTTCAACAGTTTCATCTTCATATATTATTTTGAAAGGGTTCCAAAATCTTAACTTATCTATTAACTCTTAGGAGAATTGATGGAAATTTATTATCATTATTATTATTATTATTATTATCATTATTATTTATTTATATTTATTTATTATTATTTATGATGGTTTTTACGACGACCAACTTATTATTATGATCTTTTGATCATGATTTTCCTTTTTCCCGAAGCGACGGTTTTCAATGAGTTCTTTACTTCCTCCCGCCAAGCAATCCGTTTCTCAGAATAACTTTCTATATCTTGAAGTAGTATTCTATATCTTGATTGTATTTTGAATAAATAATTGAATTGCCTTAATTTTGCATTAATGTCTTTCAATTGTTTAAATTCAGTCAAAAGAGCTTTTATATTCATAGGATGAGTTTCTACAATTTTCTGTTTCTGATTTACAGTTTTAGTAAAAGCTGTTCTCAATGGGGCACGCATTAACTTCAAGAGATTTATGTTCCATTTTCGAAAAGATTCAGAACGAGAATTTCTTCTAACACTCATCGTTCATCCAGGAAGGCCAAAAAGGGGAATCTAGCATGGATTAGAACTTCTTCACCAGTCGAATAAACAGAGTCTAAGCTCAATAGTTTGTCGACAAGTGCTTCATCTCACTATAATTTACGAAACTTTATCATGATATGTACGTAGATTCACACTTGATTGAAAAAAAATAAAACCTGCGTTCCGGATAATCTGCGAAAACATGCATGAGTGAAATCTGAAAATATAAAACTAATTAAAATTTAAACCCGCCCAATTCCTTGGAACGCATCAAGCCATTTCTCTTTTTGAGCGTTTTTACGTCATGCCACCCGTTCTCACTGGCGAGAGGTGACTTCATATATAAACCCAAAACGATTCCTTCTACCCTATGTTTAAGAACCTGAGAGTTATTCATGAATTACAATTTATAAAAATAAAGGAGGAATTCAAGGATCACTTGAAAAGCACAGAAAATTAAATAGTGTAAAAAATGTTTCATATTTTTTCATGCGTTAGGGAAATCTTGGGAGAAGTATATCTTAAATTTCATTCCCTCTTTGTGTTCATCAACATAAGTTTTGAAGTTTTGTGCGTCTAAAATACATTTTGTGAAATTTCAAAATACTCGTATCGAAAATTTGAACAAAAATCAATGCAATCAAAGCTATTAAAATTTTAAAAAATCAAATATATCAGATAACAGATTCCTTATTTAAAGTACTGTTAGTGTTCCTTGGCGGGACAAATCATTATTGTTAGACAGTCCTTTCCCACAAGATCTTCCTTCAAATATCTCTAAATAATGCTCCATATATCTCTAAATAATGATTCTACATTTCAGAATTTACAGTCCAAAACGTAATTGAACCAGTTTAAACTACGTTAATTATTTTTCTATTTAAAATAGTCCCTTGAAATTTGTCTATTTATACAAATGTATTAATAATTTTAATGCTGAACATATATCATAATTTGAAAGGCAAGTTTTAATTTGCTCTTAACGTATGAAATTTGATATTTGGTTTGATTTAGTTATTAATTATATTAAGTTTATAAACTAAAAAAAATTAAATACCAATTTGTACCTAATCTTTTTTATATTTGTTTGTGATGGTTCGATGTTTATCTGCATTAAAGGAATTAATTAACTCGCCAGTTAATATACACCTCTGAATTAAAGAAAACTTAACACCAATCAAAACATAAAACCAATATACACCTCTAAATTAAATTGAATTCCTTTAAAAAGAGTTAAATACTTTTTCTATTAAATTAAGCAAGAATTTTTAGAGATATTTTATTCTTATTTTCGATGCTTAAGATGCAATGTTAATGACAAGCTAATTTGTTCTTTACATATATAAAAAAGATTAGGTACAAATTGGTATGTAATTTTTTTAATTTATAAACTTAATATACTTAATAACTAAATCAAACCAAATATCAAATTTCATATGTTAAGAGCAAATTAAAACTTGCGTTACAAATTATGATATACGTTAAGCATTAAAATTATTAATACATTTGTATCAATAGATAAATTACACGGGACTATTTTAAATAGAAAAATAATTAATATAAAATATAAAAAAAATTATTTTTGTTTGCTTATTAATTGTATTAAGTTTTTAAATTAAAAAAATTAAATACCAATTTGTACCTAATCTTTTTTATATTTGTAAAGAACAAATCAAAATACCTCTAAAAAACACCTGTAAATTAAAAAAAAAATTAATACCAATAAAAACTTAAAACTAATATGCACCTCTAAATTAAAATGAATTCCTTTAAAAAGAGTTAAATACTTTTTCTATTAAATTAAGCAATCATTTTTATACATATTTTATTCTTATTTTCGATGCTTAAAATACAATGTTAATGACAAGTTAATTTGTTCTTTACAAATATAAAATTTGACAATCTAAGTGTTTTTTTTTCTAAACTTACCACAGCTGTGCTTCATTAAGGGATCTCAGGGGTGTTAGACTTATCTCAACTGCGGAAAATGTACACAATTTTCAACTAACCATAATTCATTGAAATTAAATTAATTACTTTGATGTTTTATACATGCTTTATGAATTAAAGAATTTTCTAAAACATGTAAAATAATAAAATATATTCTTAATTTCTTACATTATGAGCCCATAAATGTAATCAAATTTTCTTTTAGGAAATTTCAGTAAGTTTTCCTGAGGGCAAGAGATTTAAGACAGTCTCTTTATACTGAAAATCTGAACTAATCGTCTTTGTGCAATATTTTGAGATTAACAAATCTAGACATTTATTTTGGTTGTTTCCCTCAGAAAGTTTTATCCTAATTCATCATATTGTTCAATAAGTTGTTAGTTGAAAAATAAACTTAAATACACTTAGAATTCAATAATACGATTGAGTGGCGTATCCATTAAATTACTTATTTTATGAAAAGTTACTGTAAACAGTTACATTTGAATATATATAACTTTTTTTCCAAGTTTCTTGAGTATCGTCAAATAGTTGGTATCAAACAATTTAGTATAAAGTGAAAATAATATAGTTTGTTCAAAAATCAAAAACTTTGAAGTTTAGTGTCCCTGAAACTCCTTAATTGAGATTTACACATGTAAATAAACTACTGTTATTTTCTGAAACCGATTTTATGAATAACTAAAGATTCACACACGTTAATCTTAAAATTCCATTTTTTCCTTTAAACGCAGTGGTTACACCAAATAGTAATCCAATTGTTACAAAATTTAGGAAATTCTAACATTAAATCTGTATTTCAAAGCAGTATTAGTGGGTAAGATATAAAGGCATTTTATGCATGATAATTAATGTACTGTAATTCTAATAATTAGAGCATTTCCTTTTGATTTTAGTAACGAAAAGACTACAAAATTATAAATGAAAATCTTAAACAGAGAAATTAATTAATCTTTGCTGTTGAATGGAGCTGCAATTCCAATGAGAATGTTATTTCCAAAACCTGGCTGAAAACCTGGAAATCCAATCTACTCACTGCTTTTCGTTTGAGATGCGTTAAAGAAATAACTATTCTGCTTTTCCAATCCTGTACACAAGCTCAAAACTAATCTTATTACGTTCCAGTTTCTATCGCTTTAAAATAGAATTGGCTTAAGTCTTTTCTGCTTTATTTAACTTTGAATTGAATTATTTATCTGTTTTGTTGCTTAGCGACGAAAATGTTTAGGCAGAAAGGTATGAGTTGTTTGAGATGGTTCGATGTTTATCTGCATTAGAGGAATTAATTAACTCGTCAGTTAATTATCTGCATCCGCTGAAGAGAAATTCGAAATAATCTTTCGTTTATTATGAAAATATATACATACCAAAATCAGTTTTATGTTTTTCTGCATTATTGTATATAAAGAGTACAGACGGAGAACAAAACTAGAAAATATTCTTTTGTAAGAACGGGAACACCCTATTCACAGTTTCCATGTAAATTTGCTCTTACTAAGCCTCGTTTCATGTACTAGAAATCAGTTCTTTTTTCGCCAAACCGCTCATCTATTCTTCACACCCCGCAATTTGTTCATCTATTCTTTTCGCTTCGCATTCTGGTTAAATAATCTTCTTGCCTCGCAGTCAATTACATTTTTTTACGCCTCGTAATTTGTACCTAATCTTTTTCAATTTTGCACCATTGTATTATACTGTTGGATGCGCCCTTTTTATGCGGCATTAAATAGACTGAAAGTAGACCACGCAGGTTCTCAGAAATTAAAGTAAATATTTCTTAAACTTATTAAAAATTTAAGATTTATATTTTTGAAATAGGATTTCGTACTTCGTGCTGCTGCATAAAATCAGAATATTTAGAACTCAAATTAAAGTTTTATTAAAAACATCTTTTGAGTGATTATTATGTGCAATCATAGGGACATTTCGATTTTTTTTAACTATATGCAAGTTTACAATTTCAGTGACTTATTCATACAATTTTGATTGAAGACAAAAAAAACTAACAAGTTTCAAAATAGCTTACTATCTGATTTCATTAAATGCATTAAAATAGCAAAACATATTGTCAAAAATGTTTTGTAATACATTAAGTGTGGAATAATATTACAAATTTCAGATATTTTTGTAATTGATAATATTGACTTTTGATATTATTATAAAAAAGTTTTCACTTTTTAAGCAAGAATTGGTAGAATAAAGTACTCTCACTCTATATTGTAGAAAGTCTAACATATAGAAATGTTGCACGCTGTTAGTCAATTACAAAAAGAAATGTTCAATATCTATTTCCCTTTATAATAGAAATAATGTTTATTTGTAAAGAAAATTTATTTTAAGTAAGATAAATTAGAATTTTTTTCCCAATATGAATAATTTTAGCTATGTCTTTTCTGGAAACCTTAGCATTGTATGTCTTTATTCTTTTGAATTAGAGATTTCGCCAAATTTTATCAAAACGTAATTTGAGCTGAATGGATTCATTTTAAGCAATAAACATGTTTAACCGAGCATTTCAATAAAATGCCAGAATCAACATTTTAAATGATATAATCTGTTTTTTTCACTAATTCGTCTTCAAAATAGTTTAAGAGGCTTTTAGTTTTTAAATTTTAATGGAATAATTTTTGTATTTTATGATTCTGCATATTTAACTGAATTCTAATAAATCATACGTATTTATATTAATTATTTACTAATTGTACTTGGTTTTTATTGTAAAAATTATGTTTTATTATTAGTTTCTAGTTTATATACATGTTTGTTTATTTATATATATATATATATATATATATATATATATGCTTCTGTGTTGTCTAGATCTTATAAAGTACAGAATATAAACTCTAAAACCTTTTTAAAATAATTTAGAGCAAAAAAAAAAATACTTCTAAAAGCAAAACCATACTCTTAAAAAAGATTATCAGTAACTAAATTAGAAGTATAGTAAAATGTAATAAATTCTAAATAAAATCAGCCAAAAAACTTTATTTAAATGCATCAAACAATACATTAAATTGATACAACTAAAACGCATAATAATTTTTGCATTTAATAAAAGAACGTGAAGAGAAACAACAGAGAACAAAAAATGAAAATTATGTAATTAATACTTTTTCTTACTTTTGAACGGATTATTATGTGTTTATACCGGTATTATGTGTCCAATCATCACACTTCAATGAATTAGATTGTAACAAGATGATATGAACATAAATATTAAGGAGAAATACCACAACGAATCAAAAATTCAACCAAAGGAAAAAAAGAAAGAAGGCAAACAAAAGAAGTTTATTTTTCTTTGGACCTAATATACTATTGTTATCTTTAATAACTGTACACTAATAATAGTTTTAATTTATAAAGAGTTATAATAATTATAATTATAACACTAAAGTTCAGCAAACTCAAATGTATTAAAATACTTATAACTTATCATTGACACGTCACCGCAGTTCTAACATAAGGAACAAATAGAACACCAAAACAAAAACGACCGAAATGAAATTTTTTATATTTTCAACCAACTCAGCAACATAATGATACCAAAAAAGATATTGCAACGGAAAACACCAAAATGCATTAAATACAGTTAGATTGGTTTCTCTAATTATTCTCTCCGTCCCGCTGCTATTATTCTATCATCAAGAAAAAACAACTGCCAAAATAAGAATATTGATTGATTGATTGATTTTAAGATGTTTTACAAAGAAGAATTAATTGAAAAAGTTCGAAAATTTTTAATACATAGAGACATAATTACATTGACGAAGAATAAATATCTTAAAAAATTAAGATTTAATTATAGATGTGGAGAGATTTTGAATAAAAGAAACATTTAGTCTTCATATTTTTTAAGAGTTGAAATCTAAGAATCTAAAGTGTAATCTAATGATCTCCAATAATTAACAGTAAACGTTACAAAATAATTAATACAAACTATAAGTAGCTTCATTTTTAAGGAGCCATTTATTAAAAAACATGTATTAACTATAAATTTTTATTTGGTGAAAATTAAAAATAGAAAAATTTCATTTCTGAGCTAGCAACATTGTTTTAAGAAAAGTGTTTGTCATCATTGTTATTGCATTATTAAGGACTTTGACAATTGTTACTTCTTTAAAATATTTAATTAAAGAATCACTTAAAAAATTCGAAATCAGTTTAGTTTTCACATTAATTCTGATCAATCAAGGATATATTTTATTACTGAAAATTTTTAAGAACTACAATCCTGAGTATAAAATTTAGCATATGTATGAACTTAAGTAAAATCTGCAAATATATACCATAGATAATTCAATTATAATAATTAATATTTCATAAAGTAGATGAAAGTAATTCAAATATTAAAAGAAAAATAAACAGTATTTTATATTTATTTTACTGATAATTTCTTCAAATAAAAAAAATAATGAAAATAAAGTAAAAATATTTTCTCTTGCAAAATAAAATACAAAAAATATCTAAAGTATTGTTTCCAGTTTTCTTAAGTCTCTCTTTATTTTTAAGGTTAGTGCTTTCTATAAAATTTTAATCAACTCAGTGTGTTAATCTAGCTACAGCATCTATCGATTGTAAAGTAAATTATTCTGTTTTCATTTCTAGTGAAAATGAGCATGTGTGTGTGTGTCTATAAATATAAAAACTAATATGATTATACATAATGGCTAAATGTCTGATTAAAATGTAATTAAAAAGAACGAAAATGTAATTAGAAGAATTAAAATCATTTAATGTCTTATTCACCCATAAAAATTTAATTTCATAAGACCTCGTAATCGAATAATAATTGATTCAAAGTTTAATTTTTTGATCAAATAATCTGTCTGGTAAATAGTCCTCAATAGCTTTTGGAGTACATCTATCGAAGAATCGAATGAAATTTGAGACATATAGACTATTAAGAAATTCTTTTAATTTTTTATGTAAAAAAAACGAGAATTTCTTTTTTTGAATTTACTAATTATTTTAATTGCGTAATTAAACGATTCTGACTATAATATAATTCTCATTAATTAATCCAAGAAACGATGTCAGTTTTTCAGATTGTGATGTGAATTATTCCAGTCACTAAAGCAATTCATTTTAATAGCTATTTGTAAAGGTCTTTGGATTAGGTTTGAAATAAATGATTTTAATGGTATTGTGGAACATTTTTGAGGAAACTTAAAATAACTTTAATGGTATTTTTTTTTATTGCTGAGAGTATGTAATAAAAACATCTTACAACATTTCTAGATAACAAATCAAGAAAGGCATCGAACAAGTTAAATTTTAAATGCAAATTTCGTAGAAATAACTATTGTTTTAAATTTTTTCATTTTATTTTTAATTTAGTAATTCCCTATTATCATATTTCAAAAACAGAATTGAAATAACTCTTTCACTGAGAATTTTAAAAATTTAGTAATTATACTTCAAAGGATATTATACAAAAATATATACACATTCAGAAAGCCAAAATAATACAAAGAAGCGTCATATTTCACGAAAATATCGAAAATCTCGGTTTTTTTTTATTGATTATAAGAAATTCACCTTTTAATATCACAACTACAGTATCTGAAACTGTACTCGCGTACCTATATTTGTTACTTATATGTTGTTTTTTTTTTAAAAAAAATCAATAATTTTTTTTTTGTTTCTCATTAATACAATTTTGGAAGAAAAAAAACTGATGACACTGGAGAACAAATATTTGCTAATCAGATACCTAAATATGTAGTTAAACTACGTATTTTAAAATTAATTGAAAAAAAACAGCATCATTTAAATAAAAAATATCTTTGATAAAGGAAATTTAAAATTAAACATTAATATAGACCATGTTTCTCATTTCAAAATAAAAAGTAAATCAAATGAAATAATTGAAGGAATTTTTTAAAAAACAATTTTGAATGGGTAAAGTTAATTAAATATGCATGTAACATTAAATCATTGTTTTTAGTACAACGGTGAATATGTTTTATAACAGTTTTTCTAAATAAACATTTAATATTCTTTATTTTCTTTCTTATAAATCATATTTTTTTCCCTTTTTCCTAAAAATGATTTAGATTAGAAATCGATCCTAAAAATTTCTCAAACGATATTTAGCTTCTTAAAAAATATTTCTTAAATAGAAACCAATATATTTATGTTACACATGAATCTGGATTCCATTTCAAAGTTTAGTTTTTTTTTTTTTTTTTTTTTTTTTTTTGCGTGAATAATATAAGAATGAACATAGCATTTGATAACGTTTTTTAGACTTCCACAATTCTAATTCGGCTGCAAAACTTCAAAGTAAACATTATGGAATTATGGAACTTACTTTTTGAATGATTAAAAATCGAAAATAATTTCGCGTATCATTAAAACTTCAGAATATTCTCTTTTTCAATTATCAAAGCATTTTTTTTAAAAATATATATATAACACATCGATCATTAACTCCAAAGACTAACCCAGAGATGGCGCTCGTAGTAAACCAGTAACCAGGTCTTTCTAGAGTACTAACCTTTGCT
>BMAW01104572.1:10484-156367 GCA_019974015.1 Nephila pilipes | reverse complement strand
ACAAAAGGTGTTATGTTGATGAATAAAAAAAAAATTTGCAAAAAAAAATGTTGTTTTCAATTTTAAACTCGGGAGTTATTGATCGATGTGTTATATAATGATTTTACTTAAGTATCAAGCATTTGATTTCGTGTAAAAAGAAAACTGTATCAACAGACAAATGAAGGATCCGTTGATTACTTTCACCAAGATCAAGTATAAAAACCGAATCTTTTTTTTTTTTAAAGTAAGTAAATAAATCTATACAATCGAAGGTAATGTAATAAGTTTCCAGTCGATGTAGTTTTTACAATATTTTTTTATTTAGTATTTAAGGTAATTTTTTAACTATTCTTTCTTTTTATATATCCATTCTTAACACAGCAGTCAAGAGAACTGATGACATATACTCGAGAAATTAATTAATGTGGTAATTCTTATTTGGACTTTTTGAATGCGAAAGGCATTTTGTAATAATTGCATCAACAATTACATATGTGTGGGATCAGGTGATATCATCCCCTATGGTGCGGACAGAACGGGACCTCAGTGTCCCTTTTTTTTCTTCTCCATTTAGAGGTCAATGCCCCCAGAACGGATTGCAAGTGCAGATAATGCAATGAATTTTAATGATATTGGTTCCCCCTCTCCCGGTAAAGTGAGCAAAAGAAAAGAACGCTTGAGATAGACGATTTAGAGAACATGAAACATGGAGACATTTTTCGTCGGTCGGCAGAAAAAAGACAGATGAATTCCTTGGAGCAATTCTAAACAATTTTAGCAGTAGGGTTTAATATCCTCCATTGTACATAATATGTAAATTTTGATACATAATCTTCAAACTTAAATTACTGTTAAAAGAGTCTCTTGATTTACAGAAATGTACAGACCCCACATGTGTGTATGTAATAAATTCTATGAAATATTTGATGATTTCGTTCGAGAAAAATAGGTTACGGAGTAGTTAGAATATATCCTAAGCGTCGATTTTAAATACTACACAAAAATGATTAATTTTAATCACCATATAAATAAAATAAAGAAGTGTATATGCAAATGCATAAGAATGTAAGAAGTTGTATTTCAATTTATGAGGATTTCTTACATATTTCTTAACGCTGCTTTAATTCCGTAATAAATATTCTTCAGAATTATTATTGAAGATTTTTGAGGAAAAAAAATGCCATACTGGAACTTCATGCAATTGTTAAGCTTTCATTTCGTAGCAAGTAAAATATTACTGGCTTATTAAGGAATTGAATGGTTTGTCGAGATTATATATTATTTCCCTTAATCCCAGATAGTAATACGGCGCTTCAACACTGTATCTTAGAAAGGAAAGTAAAACAATTACCTTAGAAAGTAGAACACTATTACCTTAAAAAGAAAATTTTGAGATTAGACTTTGTAAAGTAGCCAAATGGTTTGTATTGTTACGAAAATTGTCCGGTGTGTGCAGGTGAACAGTCCGACAAGCAGAATACTAGAAAAATAGTAATTTATTCTTTAAATAATAATAAAACAGGAAGCACAGACGACAACAAAATCGTACTTGCACAAATTTTCAGCACTAAATAAACAGTAATCCACAGTTTAAACAAAATCACGCAGTTGGCAAATTAAGCAAGATAATCGCTTTCACTCCGAAAGATTAACTCACTGACGATCAGCGGCTTGAAGACCGGATGTTACGTCACACAGAACGTTCCCCAATGTTTCGGTCCTATTCTGGAAACTTCTCGACGAAACTAGATTTCACTTGAAGAATCGTGATGCCAATTTTTGTCGCCATAGTCGCCAAATTTGTCACCGTCACCAAGTTTGTCGCCAAGACCAGGGATCAAATTCCTGCTTTCCCCCTTGGTGTCCAGATAGCCTGTGAACGTCTCTTAGCAACCATAATCAGTATTGCTGGGAAGCAACATTTCATATTTGTAACAGTATAGTGAAAGAGAGGAGGCCTCGATCAAGATGATAGTAAAGCAAATTAATTGATATAATTTTTTTAAATAATAAGACTAACATTTGGTACAACTACTAGTATACAAAATTCTGTCAGTTATAATTATGGATTAAAAATTAGCATGCACTCACATACATTTCAGACCAGATATATGAAGGAGTGGTGCACCTACGACAAGTTGTTGATGTCACTTATTTTGATTACATTATTCGATGTGTTTTAAGCTAAGTTTCAAAAGTGAGTATGTTTGTGGGTGTGGTGCGTGTCTGATTAAATCATGCTTTAATCTGTTCAAAGTATTTCCTCGAATCTTGGCAAGAAACCTCTTTTTTATGAGTCACCAGAAAGTGTGAAGGGCAACCAGGAAGCCCTTCACACTTTTTCTCACCCGTAAAAAATGGTGACACTTCAGAGGATTATCTGTTTTTTTGAGTCTGAAGAAGTAATAGGAGTAAAATGCGCAAGCAATAACCTCACTTCAAATGTCCTCTATCAATAGTTGCAAATGATCCAAGATAATTTAATATTTAAAATATCTACATTTATTTATTGCATTAAATATAATATTGTGCATGAGGATATCACTCATCCAAATGGAACAAACTCAGAAATAAAGTTAGTTCAAATGTATACTAAAATAACAGTTAATGGATAACTGAAAAAATACAGATCGTATCAAAAGACTTTCATGCTAATATGGAAAACGGTAAGAAAGAAATACTCTCGAGTAATCTCATAGACATCAGCAAAAATTTACTTGAGTATCCAGCAAATGGCCACAGAGAAGTTGCGTTGCAAGAACTATGAATCTACTGGTTTGTGATGTCTTCTACTTATCCTGGATAAACTAAGTAGATCTTGGTCATCGGCGAAGAGAAGGAAGTCCAGACAGTTCGAGGAGGAAATCGAGTTGGATAGTTGACAGAAGACAGTAATGGGATCACAAAAGTAAAATTCCTTTTCCTTTCTGCTGTGTTTTTCTGATGACTCTGTGGTTATAAATGCCAATACAACAAATTCACGCGCAGAACACTCGCAATTTGCATATCAGTGCATGTAGAAATATATAAATCTAACATATCGTCTCATGATAAGATGATATATTTGCAAGTGGTTTGAAGAGGGCCGCTGCATTCTCCCTCTGAAGTTTGAAAGTCATCT
This sequence comes from Nephila pilipes, assembly GCA_019974015.1. Classification (NCBI taxonomy): domain Eukaryota; kingdom Metazoa; phylum Arthropoda; class Arachnida; order Araneae; family Nephilidae; genus Nephila; species Nephila pilipes. Next base: position 153,264 of record BMAW01104572.1, on the reverse strand, counting down.
GGCTTGGAAACTTATTATTGATTTTTAAGTAATACCAGAACGACTAATAAACCTTGTCGATAATTTCCGAAACCACAACTGGATGGAGGTCTTGTGCATTTTAATAAACGAACGCAGGCTTCAATTGATATGTATATTGACAGTTATTAGTTTATTAATATCAAGTTAAAAGAAATTGTCTGTGTTTTTTGACAACTTAGTAAATTCCAGAGTGGGGCTCTACAATGGTAACCTCACATTGTCCATTTTTACAAACACATGTAATGATTTTATTAACTGCGGATGATGAACAAGCTTTGAACCATTTCTCTACATTCTTACCCGTATTGTTCCATACATACCATAATCGTAACATATTCAATGTGCCTTTCTGATCAAGATGCGATAAGGAGTGGATAGTATCATTTACTTGTGTCCTAAATTTATAGCGCACGCAAGGACGAAACTTATTAATAGAAACATTACAGTACAATATGCATTTAATATCGACATTAAGAAACTGCAATTTAAATCTGTGTATTTTTTAAGAAACATATGTATCTCTTCATCTGTTATTTGCACTAATATTATTTTATTAAAGTCAACACCAGGAACATTAATCTCCGAAATACGCAACTAAGTGTCCTCGAAGACATTGGCGTCAGCTACTACATCTTTTTATTGTGGTAGTGAACTTAGTTGTGAATTCAGCATAACATTGCTGACGAGGATAATGTTTATTTTTCCTAATTTTTGAAAAAGATAGATCAGGTTTTTGTGATTTGAAGATATTTTCTCAAATGGCCTTCCTTGTCGAAAGTGTTATATTGGTGAATAGATGGCCAAATACAACGTACTTTTTCCAGAATCACTTAATTTTCGAGGAAAAAAAATTCCAAAATACCAGGCACCTATAGTTGTATCCGATGCCTCAGTATTCACAGATAGGCAAGCTGAAGGGTTGCAAAATGTTAACAAAAGAGCTTTCGATATGGTATGCTTACAGTTCTCAAATGCCTTAAGGGTACCTTCATTCCCTTCTGTCATCATATATTACGTATTTCATATTTTCTTTATGCTTTGTGGATTTTATGAGATCGAGTAAAGAAGTTTATATTGCAGAGGCATTTTTAATTAACAATCGCCAGTAACCTGTGAAGTTTACCGTATCTAGCAATAGTTAAGTTTGTTTAGTTCCAATCTTATCAAATAAAGGCTCTAATCCTACTGCAGAAATATGAAAGCCTAAATATAGAAGTTTCAATTGTCCATAAATACACTTGTTAGGTTTGATAACTATATTTAGTTTGCGTAATTATTGGAACAAGCTTTGTAAATCATTCTTGTGCTAGTCTTTGTTGGAATAAATTACCAAAATATCGTCCAGAATTGCGAAACAGATGACCAGATGGGTAATTACACTATCCAAGAAAAGCATATAAGCTTTAGCAGAATTTCGAAGACAAAGCACATGTACTTAAATTCTCAAAAACATAATGGGGTGATTACAGGTTTTAAAACGTAACCAGAAGAAATTAGAATCTGATTGCAATACTAGTCTGTTCTGATGGTCCTTGACTTAGTATATCATACAATAAATCGGTGAAGTCAGGGACTTGAAGTACAAGATAACGATCAAACAAACTAATCACATTTAACCGTAGATAATAACCATGTATCAGCAACAACGTTCCATCCATTTTATGTGCAAAATGCATTGGACAACTCCGTTGGCCCTTCTATAGGACAATAATTTCTGCTCTGAGAAGTAAATCAAATACCTCTTTTAATGCTTTAAAATTCTTATGGTGGCAGTCACCTGATTTTAGGATGCACTGGCAGCATTCGAGTTTCTATATAATGGAAGTTATCTTTTGGGGAAGTGGGAACTTTAGCGATAAACTTTAATCAAATAATTCTGAAAACCGTAAGAAATTTCGATATAAAGTGTATGGTATGCACTTGGGTAATAAACAATTTTTTTTCGTAAAGGAGCAGTCCCAGTCTGAAGTGCCTTCAACTATGCAAATATTTTTGAAAGTTAAAATGTCTAGAAGGTTAGAATGCCTTATATTATGTGCGGTACATCAGCAATGACAAATACAAAAGGAAAAATGTGCCGCAAGCCTATATTAAGGTGTACTGTACCGTACGTATGTATCCGAGTACTAATGGCAGCAGACAGAATAAAATTGGAACTGCACCGTCTAGGATATATTTTAACTAGTACGCAATTAACGGAAGCTCCATTGGTTACCAAACTCTAAAGCCTCACGCATGATTTTGCATGAATAGACTCTTGCAAATCACCCGTGGCCGCCATTACCGATGATTGCTTTCGTTTCCAAGGAGCATAACACTTGGTGGTATGATTATCAAAACTCTTGAGATAACTAGAGATTTCCTGTTCCCGCCACTCGGAAGGTGAACACGTAGGTGACACTGACCAGTTGCGAGGTGTTCCTTGGTATAAGATTTTTCTTCTATCAATGGTAAGTCCCTACACTTCCACAACGATTTCAAATTTTTATAAAATTCAGAAACTGAACTTACGGGGGTTAATGATATCGCATTTACTTCTAGAAAACTTATCATTTCATGTGCTTTGTAAGCGATTGTTTCCAAGTCTAATAATTTATTTTTACATTCAGATAAAGTTTGTTGCATCTGCTCAGGCAACCGCTACAGCCACAAAATCTGAAGTAACAGATCCCTTACTTTATTACCATCTAAATGTCTCATCTGAGACAAGAGGTGTGAAGATTTAAGGTTTCCTAAGCTCAAATCCTACAACAATTTCTTTAACCACACATTTTTTGACTGTGAAAATAAGGAAATAATCCTTTCTTTTAGAGCATTATAAGCATTTTCCTTAGAACGAGCTAACACAATATCTCTAACATGGGAAAGGATTTTAAAATTCAATGATGAAACAAGTGCATTATATTTCGTAGAATACTCTGAAATTAATTTATAATACGTGTGTATTATAAATTAATTTCAGATGTAAAATGTATTAAACAATCAAAAGTTATAATTATTACAAGAATCAGACTCTCCCCTTCACTATACAAAAAGAATACATTTTATAAGAAAAATGTGCAACAAATTCGTTAGTTTATTCAATTAATTATAATTATTTTAAATAACTTAATTAAGTTTCTTTCAGTTTTATCTTTCAACGTAAAATTTATGGAAATTCGCTTTATATACATCTAAACTTCTACTTCTTCTATTTATGTTCTTCGCTTTATATACTTCTAAACTTCTTCTTCTTCTATTTATATTCTTCTTCGCTTTATATACTTCTAAACACTTTATATACTTCTCGCTATATAAATTTTTTTAATCATTTCTTGATGCTTTATAGTATATATACATAGAGAGAAAAATATGAATTAAAAATTTAATATGTGTTATAACAAAGTAGAATTCAGTTTAAAGTTTTTAATTTATTGCATATTAGAAAATATAAATTTTTATTGAGCTGAAGTTTTTTGTCGGATCACATAATAATGGATCAATAAAACAAAAATTATTCAAAACATTAATAAATTTCAATAACATGAAATAACTTTAAAAAATTATTATTTAGATAACAATTGCATCTAACGGAAGTTCATTGCCAAAAGAAAAATTGCTTAATTATTACATTATATTTGATAAAAGGTTAATCACTTGCTATAAATATCCGAATTTCACTAAAATAATTTTATGTCATAACAATAGGAAATAAAGTTTGTTCTTTCAAAAGTTTTATAACAAATATTAACGTTGAAATGATGGTTTGAAAGATTATATCTCTATCTACTATAAAGCAGAAATCATGCATTCGAGTAATTATGCTTATTCAAGCAAATCGCATAATTACTCGAATGCATAATTTCTGCTTTATAGTATATATATATATATATATATATATATATATATTCTAACTTGTTCACCTCTCGTGTTTCATTAAGAAAAATGAAATCTGACTACATTTTTCGAGTTTACACATTATTTTACTTTAACTTAGTTTTCTGTTACTTTCAGAATTTATTCTTGAATGACATTTAAATTTATGAAAAGTGGAAGTGTTTATTCTTTAATATGAAAAATAATTATTTCGAGATAAGAGAAACGACTAGAAATATATTGCCAGTACTTTAAGGGAATAATATTGTTTATTTATTCAGCTTAAATGCTTTAAAATGCATCTACAAAAATATTGTTTGCTAAAAATTGAAATTTAGGATCATGTTCCTTTAACCAAACATGCTGTTTGGATTCTTTGGAAGGAACTTTGAGGAGTTTTTCTCTGTAACTCTTAAAGAAAAGGTTCCAAATGGGAATTTGGTAGTTATTTTATTCGTCTTGAAATTCTATATTCCCTTTTCACATCCTTTTATACTCAATTTTTCTCTCGTTTTGGCAGGTGTTTTGTTTTAGAAGAATTATATATATATACATTCTTGTTCAGTTAGCCATAACTATTCTTTTTCTTAAATTACACTGATTTAGGGCACTGATACTTTTAATTTTCATTTAAATCATAAACTGAACTATTAAAGCAAATCTTTGTTGTTGTTACAATGTCATTTGTAAAAAGTCTTAAGGAAGAATGTAAATTCAAACTCGTTTTTACTAAACATTTTTTTGCTATTAAGAAGGTTTATTGTATTACTTTGCAGTTTTCTTTTGGAATTAAAAAAAAATGTATTATATTGAAACTTTTTATCGTTCACATTCCTTTATGAATCTTTGAATTTTGTTTTCTATTTTACATCAGAAGAATATTTAACTGCTTACTCTTAAATATGAGGTATACTTCCCTGAACTTTGTTACTGATATAATTTTTTTAAGAATAATAAATAAATATAAATATTACTGAAAACTAAACATGAAAAATAATAATCAAACTAAAATAATATACTGTTTTGTGTTTAAGAATCAGTAAAATATATACATATATATATATATATATATATATACATATGAATACAGAGTGCTCCCCTCCCTTTAACCTCAATCCTTTCTAAACTTGAGAACGTTGATAGCTATTGTTGTAAATGTAGTTTGTAGATAGTATAAAAAGTTTATGGGCTACAGGGTACGATCGGTTACAGCATTATCTGGATGCAAACAGTGAGTTAGGTTTCTTATCTCAAAAATGGTAATAGAGATAGAGGAAAAGAAAATTACAAAGTGTTAATATGAAAGGTCACTTAACGATCAATGATGCTATGAACAGAATATGAAAAATGCTTGATAATTGGTTCTTAATTTGCCAGCAGTTACAGCAAGAAAAGGAATAAAAAAAAAAGAGAAGTAAATTAAAGCTAGTTATTAGTAAATCGCTTTATTTCGGTGTTCAGTGCTCTTAGAAGCCCACAATTCACGTTTTGACTCTATAGGTCTTGTGACGTTAGAAGCTGGGTCCCATACACCAGCTGTTTGAGATATCACCAAAGAAAGAAGTCCAATCAAATCTGGTGCTTGTGAAAGTTATTCCAGCTACGACTACACCCGATAAGGTTTAATTGTATCTATCAGGTATTGATTTTCTTTTGCTGTCGTATTCACAAGGGTTTTATCTTGTTTGAACCATACGTTTCAGAGATAAAGCAGTGACAAATTTTTAACAGAATCGGGTAATATATCCTGTAGAATCTCTAATATCTGTTAATGTGCCTTCGTAAAATACTGTCCTCAATCAGAATGTTGTTCAAAAATTCTTCACCATACGTTAATTAAACATCTTGCTTTATGTTGAATTTCAACTTGACATTCAGAATTTTTCAACGACCATATATATCTGGTGATCCGCAGAATTAAACCGCAACTTTACGAATGTGTCAGTACACAGTACACCTTCAAATTAAATTGAACTTGTCTCCTTACTTGGTTATTTTGAGAGTATTCAGCTGGATATATATATATATATATATTGATTTGCTAATCAATTAACATGATTCTTTGTTAATCATTTTTAGTTAATAATATTGTCATACTTTTATTAATTCTCATTGAAATAAATCGACGTATAATTTTGTTTATAAGAATACTTATTTTTATTTATAATTGGCTTATTTTATATGAAATAAAAATAGTTATTTCCTTTTAAAGGAATACAAAATAAGGAATACAAAATTTATTTTGAAGGAATACAAAATGAGGCAATGCAATTGATTTTATTCTAAGTATTCCTTATTTATACGAAAAAAGAAGACATATTTATTTTTAATTGTACGCATAGATCTTATTCATTCTATTTTTTTTTTTAAATTTAGAGATATCTTAATATATTGGAACTAATAATTTACTCGTTCCTCTCTTTTGTGAACTGTAATAAAAATAATACTCCAATAAATATTAAATATGTGTTTGATTTTATATTTGTATTGAAATGTGTATGACGTAATTTAAATCCTTTAGAGTTTCTTATACATTAAATATACATTTGTAAAGTGTACAAATATATACCTTATGTATTATTTTTCATTTCCATTTAAATATTTAAATTTACGATGCGTAAGAACGTTGCAACCTTTCAAAATATCTTTTTACGTATATTATATTAAAAACTATGTTTTATTGAGAAAAAAATAACTTAGCAAAAACTCTATGTTTTAAGTTGATATTTATACGTGTTATAAATACTTAGTGAAATATTGAAGAATAAAATATTTTGATGCTTGAAAGTATTGAAGTATTATCAACTGATTAAATATTTGAATATTAAATTTTACATTCGCTTTGAATCAAAATGAATTCATTTCATTCGATACCGAAATTTTACGGTATTATTTTAAAAATCTAAGAATTTATTTGCTACGGTAAATTTACCTGCTTTATGATCTAACACTCTTAAATTTTAACTTATATTCTATTTTGAATGTCTGTAGGATATTATTAAAGATATATAATAAAAGGAATTCAACGCACCAACCACAAATCAGAAAACTTTTTAGATGAATATGAATAAATTATTAAGTAAAAAAAAATTACCCATTTAAAATCCAGGAAACACTCTGATGAAGCATTAATATTCCCCAAAAAATATGGTAATATTAGTATTCCATAGATAATAGTTAAGAAGCATTTTTAAATTGATTCACTACGTAAATTATATTCAATCATATAAATATTTTTAAGAAATTTATTTGAGAAACATTTTGCAGGAAGTATTTAATTTATGAATATCACAGCTAGGTTTGGTTGAATCTGAAATGATCCTGGTATTTTATACTTAAAAGTTACAAAGATTAAAAATTTTATCTAGAAATATATGTTTCTCTTTTAGTTTCAGTATTAGATTACAAAATTGAACATGGTTAAAAGTCCTCGCAGCTTCTTTATTAGATATTTTTTCAAACAATCAGATTTCAAATGTCGTGATTGTAAATATGATTCAAATTTTATAAACAAAAGTACTAACTATAAGTAATTAGTTAACTCTGTGCGAATGCATTTCAAAGCGCAAATCTAAGAAAAGAATAATTTTTGCATTTCCTCTGAATGCAGTTTGGATCTCATTACTTTTGATATATATTATTCTGAGAGCTTCGAAACGAAATAATAATACTTCTTTTCTTTAACTATCGGGTATTTAGGAAAATGATTTACAAGTTCAGGGAAATGTTCTTTTTAAGAACTTTTAAAATCTAATTTTTTTCGCCAACAGCGATATATTCTAATTACTTAAAATTAATCAAGCTACAAAAGCATCACCTCATCATGCTACTTTCTCTCTGCACAGTTCCAACCCACTCAAATTACACCCTTTACATACCATAATAGAATCTCCATTTAAGCTATCCCAAAAACCCCGGTTAAACATTTCAATAATCAGCCAAACAACATTCTCATATTTACTAATTTATAGAATATATATTTAACTCCACCGCGCTCTTAATGCGAATAGCTCATTACCTGTCGTAATGCACCAATAAGCAGGGAATACGAAACCTATCGCACGGCCTTTTCTAACCGACTGATCAGAATTGGTAGAGCTTAAGCAAGATCCGGGCTTAATCATTAACGTTGGTATATAGAAGCTGTGCCGTGAAATAGTTACAGTAGGTTGACTGAATGGATATGTCAACGCCAAGCAGCCCTATCTTGGGCAAATGGATGAAAGTCGCAATTAAGGCCCCTGTGACTTGAGATCGCTCCTTCCCACTTGCACGCGCCACTGGCATTAGGGGGAAGTAATCTTGTTAATACTCCTATCGCCGGGGCTTTTGCAAAATTTGTCCCGTTCATAGAGAGCTCTCTTGGGAGAAATGAATTGAATGAGAAACATGGGAAGTTGCGTCACAACAAACTTGCGGTGGGAGGATTCCGATGTAAATTGAAATGCTGCGACTGGACGCGAGAAATGACTGTTGTGGGTCTAGGAAGAAGTGAGAAGAGAGTTTGTTCTGATGTGTTAAAAGAAATTCCTCAGGATATTCTAACTTGAATAAGTTTTATATGTAGTTATTTTGTAAAACTAATCATAGTTTAGAAATATTTTTATGTTAAGAATCTTAATTAGAGACTGTTACAGCGTAAAACTATTCAATTATTCTTAAAAAACTAGTTAAATTATATGAAACAGCAGTGTAGATAAGGAAATACTTTTTCACTGTCCTGATCCTTAATTTTAACAAATAGCTACGCATATTAAAAAAATGGAATCTACAGTTTTTTATAATACAGAATACAATCTAAAAATAACATCTTAACGCCTGAAAGGTGGGAAAAAAATGAGTACTTTAAAGCTGGTTTAGTTTTCCACGAAAGCTTTCGAACGTAAAATCTCTCTCTCTCTCTCTCTATGAATTAAGTACTTTTTGAATTTAATTTGTTTTGTTTATACTTAAAATCAAGCACAAACTTATTTTTGATAAATTGTCAAACTCGATGATATACATCTTTCCATATTATTAAAATAGGAAATATTTAAATTGAAATAGTGATTCTAAAATCAATATTTAAGACAAACTTACCCTGAGTACCCAAATAAACTATTATGAATGAAATAGATTGTAAACAAAATTCATGGAATAAATATATTTTAAAGAGAGAATGGGAAAATTGAAAATATGCATAAAAGGGCTAGAATGCGTATTGCAGTGTTTTTAGGACAAATTTATTATCAGAACATACTGATTGCCATGCATTTATTAGACTTTATATAAAGCTCGCATCTCTTATTCTACCCGAATCTTCAATTAATTTACTTTATTTTTCTAAATGTTTCGTCTTGAAATACAATAAGTTGAAAATGAATGAAATTGTTAATTCGTATGATTAATCATTATTGTTTTTATAACTGCATATGATATTCCCAAAGTACAAAAAAAAAAAAAAAAAAAAAGATTATGCCAAGAAAATGCCAGCAATAATTTTAAGTAATTTTAAAATATTTTGAAATTTAAATGAAATTTTAGAAAAAGCTATTGGAATAACTGTAAAATTAAATAATAATCCGTGCAAGAATCAAAATATAAACTGAATCAAAATGCGTAAATTTTACCGAATCAAAAAATACGGGGGGGGGGGGGGGTTACTTTGTGTTATAAAATGTTATCACTTTTATGTTATGATGTATATTATTTTTATCCATAATTTGAATTATTTTTATTTAGTTATGCATTCTCACTTGACATACAAATGAAAAAAAAAAGTACGCAGATTCATTCAAGCACACAGAAGGCTATTTTTTAAAAATATAGGTTAAATTAAGACCACTTTGCGTTTTTCCTTTATTTACTTATACACAAATTAAAGGTACAGAAATCATATTGAAACAAGTTAAGTTAAATCAAATAAATGCACTTGTTTTAAAAAAATCAAAAGAATATTTTAATATACAATTAAAACATTTCATTTTGTAGCGCAAGACAGAAACAGGAAAATTCGAATATTACTTGAATATTATATTCAAAACTTTATCATGGAAAGATAGAATTACAAACAGTTCATAAAAATATTGAATTAACATTCTACTAAATGGAATTTTTTTTTTTTTTAAAAAAACCCATAATATGAACGAAATTAAAGCTTTCTTACATGAGCTAAAATATAGAAATATCGATCATATGCGGCTGATTAGCTAATCAAAATGCTTGTCATTTTTTTTCTGTGAGAACAGATGAAGAAGTAAAGAGGAATTGATTATCCCACAGATGAATATGACAAGCACATCACGTAACTAATATCCATGAGTCACGTGATATTTTCTCTTGTGAGATACCCAGCACGCATTCGCTTCACGAAGAGGAAGATAGCAGGGTGCATATAATTCCACATCTATACCATATAACTCAAGTAACGGAGACAGATGCGTTATATTTCAATACAAAGTGGAGAACAGAAGCTCAGAAAGTAATAATTCAGTTATCTTAAGGGGTCTCGAGACCCTTATATTTCAAAATTCTCGAATTTACTTAAAACACACATGTTAGAGCTCCATGCTTTTTGAACATTTGGGTGCCAAAACCTTAGTGATACTACCAAAACTTTCAGAGTCATTGAGAAAAAATGTAACTATATATATATATATATATATATATATATAGAACTTCTTAACTATGGAACTTTTACTTCAATCGTAGCACAAAAAGGAAACACTTTAAATAATTGAATTATGAATTTATTAATGTTAAACCAGTGAGGAGGAACATACATCGGGATAGGAGAGAACGTAGCAGCCACCTAGACAAGCAATTAAAAACGAATTGACCGAAAATGTTCCCTGTCTGGGAAGTTAAAGCAAGAATTATTCAAATCGCTTGGTCATAGATATAAGGACCTTTCATATTTTATATGGAGGCTGAATTTCTAGTAGGAATTATCCTTAAAGATTCGAAATTTGGGAAACTCTGGAGAAACACATTTAGAAATCGCATCATCGAATAAATTAAAAGGTTAAATGGAATTGTGTAGGAAAATGAAGATGAACATCTTATTGTGATAGTTAAAGTACAGGACAAATTAGGAAATTAAATGATATGTAAGTGAAATACAAGTACATATATATATCAACATTTTTCACGAAAGAAAATAATTTTTACTTCCGCGCAAAATTTCTCAGAAACTATTAAACATAGCAATTTCAAATTTCATACATGTTCATGTTCTTTATGACTTATATATTACACATACACACTACATTTTTAGAAAAACGGAGACATTTTAATAAGCTTTAATTGAATTTTTTCTTTAAAATGTTATAATTTTCTACATAATAGTACTATTTTTTTTGCAAATTTTTTATAAATATGTATACCTTCAAATTTGGACATTTTTTATTAGTTTACTTTAGTAAATTTTGATTTACTTTGTTCTTCAGAGCTCTTCGCATGGTATGCATTTATATTTGTAATTTTGAAAAAGTGACCAACTGCCATTTCTTTTAAAATATCTTAAGATTTCTTGAAAATTTTATTTAAATTGGAAAATTAATATATATATATATATATATATATATATATATACATACATGCATACATTCATACATACACACACGCTCACAGTTGTATATGAATATATATATATATATATATATATATATATATATATATATATATATATGGTAAAAATGTCAAGCCTTATTAATTAGCTGTAGTGGTATGAAAAGTTACATTTTTTCTCTTTCATGAATAATTGTTAAGAGTTTTGAGATCCCTTTACGAGTAGTGTGGTCTTTCAGTGTTACAATTTGTGCTTTTTTTCACTCTTATAACTTGTTCACAATTTTTTATATAAAAATCAAGTAATTAATACTTAAATTATTTACATGATATTCCATAAAAGTAAGATATTACCATAAGTATATTTAAGAGATTTCTTTTATTTCAATACATCATTAAGTACGAATTATTCTAGAAATTTTCTTCAACTTCAAAGTATAGTTAGCATTATTCGACTATGACTCTAATACATGTAATTTCAATAAAATCATTTGAAGAAATCATTTTCTAAATAGTAAATTTCAAATTATTTTACGTAATTTAAACAATGACATAATTTGAAATTTCATACAATTACTAATCGCTTGAGACAGAATATTTACAATAAAGTTTAAGACTAAAGTTTAAAGTTCAAGAAATTGATCAAGAACTTGTCAAAGAGCTCGATCATTTTCAGACAGAAAATTGTTCTAATTTTCATATAAGTTTGCGACGTCGTAACACATACATCCGTTTATGATGTAGTATACAGAGTGTTCCAAAACTCATGGGCAAAAATTTAAGTCGCGATAGGAAATGTCTTAACAAGCAATTTTCACCACACAATGCATGGCAGAGAGCAAGCGGTGAACCTCTTCTTTGCGCTGTAACTGGAAAAATAAGGCGCGATATTCCATAAGCATCGTCTTTTCTACTATGGACTTCAGAAGGCATGCCCTTTTTACGATTACTGTACGTCACCATGCCTCATAAAATCTATTTCAGCGTCGTTTAGCGGTTCATCGCTTCCAACGTCTAGCGGTATGGAGGAATTGCTTGTTTAAATGTTTTTATTTCGTCTTAAATTTTAAACTATGAGTTTCGAAACTCCCAGCATTCTTAAAATTCAAGAAAATTTCAAAACTGCACCTTTTTCTAAATGAATATGTTCAGTTTAAAGGTCAATTAGCATTACAGTATAGGAGACAAAACATGTAACGCATTTTACATCAGAAAAAGAGGAATGATTGAGATATGAATGAATAGAATAATGATTGAGATATTCTCTATAGGATTGTGAAGTCGCAATATAAAGTGTGGCTATTCAATAACGATACTGAAGCTATGAAGCATTTTATATTTTATTTCATATATGTATACACTCCCCTCCTTTATTGCTACAATGCTCCATGCGAATCTTCCATTGTTCGAAAAGCGTTAGAAGCTTTCTTCAGTCAGCTTATTCAAGAAGTGTGCCGCATTTTCTTTCACAACTCCAACGATTCAAATCTAGTTCTTTTTAATGCAGATTTCACCTTAGGAAACAGATGGCTCAAGATCCGACGAATAAGACGGATGACCTAACACTGGGATGATGAACTTGGCTAGAAACATCTGGACAGACAATGTGGAATTACTTGTCCTTCCAAAATTCCAATAGTTTTTTTTTTTTTTTACTTATTCTTTAACGGAGTTCAGCAAGAACGGGAAGGTAGCAATGTTGATCAATAGTTTGACCTTCAAGAACCCAGTAAAGGTACACATTCCCAAGAATATCGAAAAACAACCAATTATCAGTGCTTCGAATTTTGATTTACTCATTCGAGCGTTTTGGACTCTGCGTGAAGAAGTATTCTTCCAATGCATGAATTGGCGCTTTGTTTCAGGATCATAAGTAAAAACCTATAGCTCGTTAAACCTTACTGTCCTTTCCAATAAACCTGGGTCATTTTCAAAAGAATTCAAAGTATCAGTACAGACATTTTAGCAAAATATTTGTTTTTCAAGCGTGAGAATTTTCGGCACCACTTTAGCACACACTTTTTTCATGTAAAAATTATTATGAAAAATTTTACGGACAGATCCATTGTTAATTCCTACAGTCTCAACAACCGCGTGAATCCGTAACCAATGGTCAGATCGAACCATATTACTAGGGTTTTTTTTCCACACTTTTATACGTGTTTGACGTAGAATGGCTCCCCGGGCAAGAATCATCGACTTCGTCTTTTCGATTCCCTTGAAAACTCTTAAGCCACTCTAAAATACGTACACGCGATAAACGTCCATTGCTCTATACACTTCTTTTAGTAAATTATAAGTTCAGTAGCCCATTTTCCAAGTTTATGGGAAGTTTAATAACTATTCTTTATTCTATTGTTATACTTATTATTTTTCCAGTGAAATAAAAAAAATCTTGAGTGGATGAAGGCTACGAATATTCGGATTTGCTTACAAAAGCAAGAGGCACTGCTTTCGAAAGCGATGGCTCCATGCTAAACAGGAATGGTCGCTGGCGTTTGGTGCATTCGTACTTCCTCCGTAACAGTGTGACTCCCGTTATTTAATATCCGCCCCTCGTATAAAATTAATATTCTAGCGTTTTTCTTATCCGGAAAAATCTTACAATTCCGGATCCTATTATTTAACAGTACACGAAAACTGCCTTAACAGAAAAAAAAAATACGTATGCTACTGATTTGATGTGTGTGCTTATAACAATTTATCCTCTATGGGATTTACCTTCTTTAGGTAAGTACTGGAATCACATGACTCCTAGGTGCCCTGCTGATCATTTCTTTCCCACGGGGCTTAATCTCTTTGGTAAACATAGGCTTTGCGCCCCGGTATACCCAAGGGATTCTTCTCTATTTTCACCCCTTCTTATAGTCAACCAATTTTTATCTTTCTTCCTCATTTGTAACATCGAGATCACAGATAAACACGTTAGGCGCAACATTGTTAGTTTTTGTCTAACGTCACATGTACCAACTTTCATTCAATATAATTATTTATACTACAACAAGGGGTAATCATAAGGAGTGTGTAAGTATAATAAATATTGTTAAGGATGCAGGACATTCGAGGAATAGTGGAATACTGTATCTAAAGCTCCTTGTTTTTGCGATACTTATCTTTTCAAATTATTAGTGGAGCTTAGATGCTTTTTGTACATTATAATGGTATTTTGATCAATCTTTAGAACTACAAAGTTTCTTTTTTTTTGCCAAATTATTTTTTCTCTCTTACTTGAATATAGAAATGATTTGTGAGATTATTTGTATTTAGGTGCTAGTTTAAATAAAAAAAAACTATTACACATCATGATTCCAAGTTTCTTATAATTTTATTATAGGTACTTATGCAATTAGTGTGAACCAAAAATATTTTTTCACCAAATAGTACATAAAATTTAAGGAATATTTTTTTATTTAAAAAAAGAAAAAAAAATTAAAATTTTCAAAAGTGCAAAGTTCAATAATATTTTCAATGAAAATACACAGTATCATCATTAAACAAAAGTTGATTCTCTAATTTTGGTTCATTTTCTTAGATGAGAAGTAAAATATTTTGAATATTTATCGAATATTATTTTTGCAAATGATAATTAAATGCAAATACATCTGAAAAATCATGTCCTAATTCAATTCAAATGGAAAGAACTTTTTTTTTACCAAAAAATGCTTTTATAGTTGAATAAAATTATTAAAATACCATTACTAGGCACATAAAAGCCTAAACTTTGTGAATAATTCTAAAATATAAATGTTACAAAAGAATAAGTCTTAAATTGTGTATCTTATTCCCCCCCCCCTCCCCATATCCCGGTATCCTTGAAAACGAGTTTCACAGAGTAAGACTCATAGAAATTTATTTCATGTTTTTTTTTCGTAATATATGTTATTGAACGAAAATCATTAAACTGTTTTGCATTTGCTGTTGTTTGTATGAAGAATGTTACAACAATATTTAATGCCATAATTAAATGTATTTAATGGCAATAATAGCTAAATATTTCACTTCAGTATTTGTGATTCATATGGGCCGAACAAATACATTACCTTTGAGACAAACTTGTTTCACGTAGAGATTAATATATTAAATCAGTACTTTTTTTGTAATGATGCTCTAATGTATTTATAATGACAAGAAATCTTATTGTTGATGAAACTGCCTGACTGCGGTAACCTACAGACATGGTAACGGACTCACGGCCAACATTGTTTTCGGCACATCGTGGCTCAATACGTGATGCCACTGAAGACCCGCCTTGCAGAGAGGCTATTGGACTTTAAATAATTAGTTTAAATAAATTAAAAGTCTCAAGTCCTATAGTTGGAGTGGTTTGGATATTTGGAGAGGGAAGTACCAGCACGGATGTCGTCCTCGTCAATCGAACGAGGTTCAAAATTAGGTGATCCGTCACCCATTGACCTCTTGTTGCTTTTCATTGTGAATTACAAATAATGACGTTTGAGAAAAACCTTTAAGAGTTTCTGAAGTCCGAGAGAAATAATTAACGCGTTTCCTTAGACCTGCTCAGACAAAAGAAATATTATTCACTTCTAAGGATGTGTAATTGTGGGGTTATTTCATATTTTTTCAGAATCCCCTCCAGCTGAAGATAATTTAGGTTAAAACGGGTTTTGTAAGGTCAAATATTTTTATTTGGGCAGAACAGTTTTCAGAATATTCCAATTGAATGATTTAGATTAAATCGTAACTCATCATCAGTGGTCTGAGGAGTTTTAGTTTAATTCAGTTTTTTTTATTAACATCACAACACGAGGGCTATTGCTAATGGATCTCGTAATTTTGAGCCTCGATCAAGTGACAAAGACGACACCTGAGCTGGTATCCCCTCTCATAGCTTCCACACCACGCCATTGGGAGGACTTTAGGTCCCCAACATATTTAACTTACGTCAATCCCCGCAACCCGCCGGGTCTTTAGCGGCCAAGGCTCGAACCTGTGACTGAACGAAAACCACAGGTCACAAATCCGAAATCATGACCACTAGGTTATCGCGCCCCAGAGGTCTGTTGAAGTGTATCAACATGTTTCTACAAATTATCTGGGATCCTCGAGGTATAATTCAGAACATTTAATGTAAATAACTTGCCGATTCCTAATTAGAATAATTTCCATTTAAAGATATTTTCCTGCAATGAGAGTTTAGTGAGGTGAAGTGTTGTTGGAAAATGAAGTTTTTGAGAATATTTTACATAGTATACAAATTATATGAAACATATGAACAGTATACCTCCTTTATTTGAAATATTATCTTAAATTTTAAGCTATTGTTTTGTCAGTAAGCCTTTGATCAAAAAGTTTGAAAATGACGAGTATAGCTTAGTTAACAAGTTCAATAAAGGCATACATGTACATTAGAAGTAATATATATTTATTACAGTGAAATGACCATTTAGCTGATCTATATTTATAGTTTGGTGATTAAATGCATGTCCTTTCATGGAATGTAAGAATTATTCAGAAACGATAACTATAAGACTAAGGAAAAATTGTATAAAGAATTGAAGTAACTTTTAAAAGCACATGTAAAAAAGTTTTGTTGGTGCCAATTACCCTGTATGAACAACAAATCGGGAACTAGGAAATTTTCATATTAATGAAATATATTTGTTGCAGTAATTTTTTTCCCTAGTATTAAAATATTTTTAAATGACGAAAAATCTTCAGATTTAAGCAATAATTGAGACTTTTATGCAAATAAATAACCTTCTATAAATTAATGATTTGAACCGTATATTTTAAAGTGCGGGTTTTTTTTTGTTGTTTCGAAAAAATTAAAGGTCAACAAAATTAATCAATTCAAAAATATAAATTAATGATGTCAAATCTGGCAATGTTTCTACTAATTCATCAATATTAAATTTGATTATATAAATTTCTTTCTGCCGAATTTATCTAAAATATTATATTTTTATGGAGCTGTAAGATGACTTGTGTCATTTTTAAAATTAATCATTTGTAAAAATTATTTAAATTCAAATATGCAAAATTAAATATCATTTAAAGTATATTTTGTATTAGCCCAAATTATGTTTATTAATAATGACAAGAAATAAAATAGGAGTAGTATTTTTTTTATTTTGAGCTTTATTTATATTTTTATATTGTTGAACTTGCCATAAGATATTGCGTTTACATATTTATGCTCTTTATATGTGGCAGTGTTTTGAAATATTTCTGTTATACATGTGGTACATAAGGTAATAACTGCTCCATATCATTTTTACCTTTAGTATGAAATATGTCTGGAATATGAAATATGTCTGGTACAAAGGCGCCGAGGGATTTCTTCAAATTTTGGCGGTCTTCATCCACATGTAAGGGATAAATATAACGTTTTAAATTTTGTGTTCTTAACTGGTGTCTTGTATAAAATAGTATACGGTTAACTTTTTCAAAACCTTATCTAACATATTATCAAACAGTTTACCTATCCTAAAGTAATTTTTCTCATAGGTCTTTGAATTACGGTTTGTAGTTCATTTCTTGAAAATAAATTATTTCGTTTCATTTCGATTAAAATAAATTAATTGTTTTTCGACATTGTTTTCATCATCATATTTGACTTAACAATCTTTGGTGGGCCAAGGCCTTCTTTTGAAAATTCTTCTAAGGTAACCTCCCTTTTCTTTAGTTTGCCAGTTCCTCTAACACGATCAAGCCACCGTTGTTTTTGGTCATCCTCTTTTCCGACTAATCAAAGGCTTTACAACAAAAAATCTTCTATACTGGATTTTTTCATCAATTTTAACGATATGAAAAGCAACAATTGAGACTTTTGTTGTACAATTGTTTCATAACTTCATAAGAGTTATGTGGCGTGTATAATAATTCTTTTTCGTAATAGCATTTAAGTAATACCCAATTCTCCATCTCGTTTAGAAGATACGAACGCTAGGAGACTAAATATTTTTGATAAATTATTCCGACGTAGTTTTCCAGAGACTGGACAACTCTCAACCCTTTGAATACCATTTATAAACTTTGATTTCGTTGAGTGCAGATATTACTGTATGTAATAACATGAGTGAATCGTTACATTTTGTAAATGTTACAGGTAGCAGAAAGCTACTTTTTGATACAATTCCCTAGAAGCAGAAGTTACATCCCACACATTTACATATTAACTTTATTGTCGAGGAAAATATGAAATTCCTCCTTAAAGCTACATATTTCGCTTATAATACATGAATTGGAATATATTATAATTTCTACGTCTTTAGAGATTGTACTTACACCACTTTCATAATAAATCTCCCCACATTATCTTTAATTGCCCATATTTAAATTAAGTTAAGTAAAGCATTACCATTTTCTAAGATATTAAATATTATCTAATTATAAAAGAGTTTATGCAAAATATTTATCACAGATTATGTGATATCTCATTTAAAAAAACGAGTGAGGACTTACATCTCTTTCAAAATAAAAGGTCCATATATTGAAAAAGAATTTGAAGATGAATATATATGAATATAGCAAATGATCTGACTTTAATATTGTTTAATCATATAAAAGATATATTTAAAGGATGAAATTCATTAATTCTTTCATTCATTAGTTTTATTAACGTCGCACCACAAGTAACACATGACCTATTGGACCTGGTAATTTTGTACTTCTGTCAAGTGACGAGAACGACACGTGAGCTGGCATCTCCCTAACTTCCACACCAGGCCAACAGGAGGACTTTGAACCTTAATATATTTAACGTGCATCAGCACCGGCTATACGTCGGATCCTTAGGGGCACCAAGACTCGAACCCACGACTGGAAGAAACGCCAACTGCGAGTCCGCGACCCTGATCAATAGGTCACCGCTGCTCTAGAGAGTTCAAGATTTTAGGTAAGAGTTTATTGATGTTTCAAAAATGCTTGGAAAACAACTAACGTATTCTAGTTTCAGGATAAATATGTTATGAATCATAAATTTGATAAATGTTTAATCAAAGGTTTGCATAACAAATGTAAATGGTGTTTGCTATGATACTTGAGATTCTGAAAACGCCAGATTTAATAGTTAAACAAATTAAACTTTATAAAGCGAATTAGAATATTCTAGTAAGAGAGTCCTTAGATTCCATATAATTATTATTCATGAAATTAGGTCTAGTAAATGAGGAAACCCTTAAAGTTCAGGTTCATCGAGTTCTAGGATAGGTTACGCCTTAATTATGGGCAAAGGAGAAAACGTTGAAGTAACTCCAAGTTAGTAACTTTCATAGGCATACTATGTTTGAAATTTGCATCGATACAATTTGTAATTTGACACTGATATATTGTATTAGTTTTAAATGAAACTGAGGCTATCATTTAATATCAATTGAAGACTTCCAAGGACGTGGTTTTGAGTTTATTCCATTTACCTATTTTTTGCGTGGATAAAATATGATTATTATTAATCGTATTATAACTAGAAAAAATTTTCAAAATAATTTCTCACTTATTTATATCATATATAAATAATTTGTAAAACATTTAAAACAAAATTTGGATTTCGTTCAGTTACATTCTAAAAAAATTTTGAATACTCAAATAGTTCCATAGTTCAGATGATCCGTTTTAAAATTCAACGCTACATATTCAGAAATTGTAAATGATAATTAAATGCCATCTTTCTGAGAATAAATGACTTATGTTAGTATAATTTTATTATTTTCAGTAATTTTGAATGATTTTCAAAATAATCCGATGGTCTTATATGTATAACACTTATATTTTTTCCCGCTATACATTTGAAATCAAATCATTTTTTAAAAAAAAGGATTATTTTTCACAAAACTGTGATAAAATGAAGAATTATTCTATTAGTGAATGATGTGTTGTTAAAATATATTAGTAACTGATGTAGTTATGATGTTACTTTTTAGTTTAATTTTTATGATTTTTTATTAAATATGATCGATTAGTTTTAATATCTAATTGAAATTTAAATATTCCTTTTGGTGAATAAAAGCGTACTTATAATCTTCATTAATTAGACTGTTTGAAAAATGATTTTAAAAAATGACGTGTTTTGGTCAATGGACTATATATATATATATATATATATATATATATATATATATATATATATTGCCGCTTATTGTTCATGGTCGTGGATTTGCGGTCGGCGTTTCGTCGAGTTGTGGATTCGAAACCTGATGTCACTAAAGACCATTCGAGATGCAGCGCGCTGATGCATGTTCAGTCTGGTCGAAGTCTGAAATCCTCCATTTGACGTGTTGTGGAAATTAGGAGAGGGAGGTACCAGCTCATGTGTCGTCCTCGTCATTGACCTAGATTCAAAAGTAAGAAGTCGGTCTTCGTGTAGCTTTTTAGTACGTTGTGAATAAATAATTACATAATACGAGGATCGTTGAATGATTCCTTAGAAAATCCAAGGGATAGCCATCGTAGCATCAAAAACAGTTTGTTTTTAGTAAGCCACCTGACTCTCTAGAGAGTTATCTAGATCTCAGTTACCCATATTCTGTATCATGACATCTTCACAGAAATTCTTCACTATAACTTTTCCTTCCGATGAGATCTTCCTCACCTTCTGTGAAGCAGATTCACCAATAGCAACTCATTGTTCTGATCGTTAGTTCGTTTCCGGGTTGTATTTATGAATTCAGGTCTCATCGATGGTGAGAACTCAAAGTAAAATGACATTAACAACTCAACGCGGCAGCAATCAAATTTTCCTTTGGCAACAAATTACCAAATCAAAACTAACTTATGAGTCCAAGTCAAACTTGTTTTGGCTCCGTTTAAAAGATGGCAAACCTCAAAGGCAACAACAAATTATCTTAATGATACCATCAGTTTTCAAATACTTGTGTTTTTTGAACCACCTTGCCTTGATTTCTTTTTAAAGAAATTAACCTTTCACACAGGTCAGCTTTGAAACGGAACTGTTTCTTAATACAATAAAAACAAAATATATGTGCATCTATAAAGGTGATGTACATATATTTTGTATTTACTGTATTCGTTTCCTGTTCATTTCTGTGAGGTCGCTCCTCAAAAACGTTCAAGAACCTATCTTAATTGTTTTAAAAACTTAAAAGTTTGTGTTAGTAAAATAAAAAAATCAGATTATTTATTTTCGAAAGATGGGAATTTTGATATCCAAGACATGATCTTAATCAACGCTTGAAAACACACGAATTTGCTTTGATAAATGAAATATTAATCATAAATTTACAAAATGCTTTATAAATCAAATATACAGTGGGACAGAATTGTCCCACTGTAGCTCATGCATGTCGTAAAAGGCGACTAAAATGGGTACCCAGCGTCTGGGGGTATAGCCCGGCACCCTGCCCCTGGGAATTATATCAGGGGATCTCAGGGACTTGCCTTCTTTAGGCAAGTACGGGCATCATGACCCCGAGTTACCCTAGTGATCTTTTTCTTTCCCATGGGGTTTACTGTCATTGGTAAACACAGGTGACGCACCCCCGGGTTACACTAGCGATCCTTCTCTATTTTCAACCCTCCTTCTTGTCAATCAATTTCTATTTTCTTCTATTTCTTCTCGTCTAGACCACAGTTAAATCTTATTTGGCGTAGCATAGCCATATCTGGCTGTTGCGCTAATAAACTTTACTTTCTCACTTGACCCTTCTTGTCGATCTATCTTTTTTCATTGCTTTACTCTCTAGATCATAGATTTACCTGGTTTGGAGCAGTATGTCCACGTCTGGCTCTTGCGCCAATAAAACTTCACTATCATCATCATGAAGACGAATAGCTGTTTCGCACAAGAAAAAAAAAGTTGTATATTTCCTCTATGTATTTTGTGAACAAACTAATAAATGTACGATCAAAACTGGTGCTTAACATAAAATATCCGCAATGAACGATTTATAAATAGGTTTTCACAAATAAGAAAGCGTGTGTGTGTGAAAAGACCCTTTTTTAGAACATTTTAATGAATATTTTACAATAGTCAAAATAGTTGAAACATTTAAGAAATACGTATTAATTGCAAAAAAAAAAAAGCATTTCTTTTATGATCGTATAAAAATCCTAGATATACTACAATAATGAATTTTTATTTCAAAATCGTTAACATCACTTCCACTATAAAAACTGGTATTTATAAAATCTTGATGCCTAAATGTTCAAAATAGAGGATTCAAAGCTGTATAGTACCTCTCAATTGTTTCTTACATTACTTAAAAATTTTTGATGTTATAGGCTTAAATATGTATTTAGTTTATCTTGCGAAATATATAATACTAAAGTACATAATAAGAATAATTTATTTATTTTTCCCAACTAAATTCAACGTACCTCTATTGAACGTTTTTATTCACAAAATATTTGATAATTAGTCCATGTATAAGTACTATGCTCTTCTCGGTCAATGTAGCCCAGGAGTTAATGTCGTGGACTCGCGGTGGTGTCGTTTCGAGCCCTGATGTTACTAAAGCACTGCTGTGTAATCGGAGCTGATGCATGTTAAATCTGATTAAAATCTCAAGTCCTCCTGTGGCGTGGTGTAGAAGTTTGAAGAGGGAACTTCCAGCTCAGATGTCGTCCTTGTCACTTGACTGAAGCTCTAAATTTCAAGTTCCATCGACTATACCACTCGTGTTGCTTCTGAGTGAAATATGAAAAACAATTGCAATCGAATAATAACATTATTATAATAGGTCCAATTTTTTTTTTTATGTTTCTTGCCTGAATAAAAAAGTTCATATTCAGTCATAAAAAAATCCGTTGAGATTAAACCTTAGATTTAGAAAAAGATTAAAGATAGTTTTTTTTAATATTTAGTGTTTGGAATCAGTTTAACCTTTTTGTAGTATGTCGGTTTCATAATATAAATATCTATTTTACCTACCTACAATTTTCGATCTGATTGCTTTTTTCATTACCTGTATTATGTTTTAAATAATTTTTTTAAATGAAAACATTTATATTCAGGTCAGCCACCAATAGCTCTAGTGTTAATTCTCAGTATGACTTTAATAAGCAGCCATTAACGAATATTATTACAATAGATTAAGACTTGCTTTCTCGTGTTTCTTTGCGGAATAAAAAAAAAAAGATTTAGATTTCGTCATAAAAAACCCGTCGAAATTGAACCTTATATTTAGATGGATGAAGCGCTGAAAAATTATTTTTAAAAAATTGAGTGTTTGGAATCAGTTTAACTTTTTTGTAGTAAATCGGATTCATAGAATAAATTTCTATTTTACCTACCTACTTTTATTCGATAGGATTGCTTTTTTCGTTACCCGAATTATGTTTCATACAAGATATTTTAATAGCAGCTGATAATGATGTCCGTCACCGATAATCTTCGTGTTCCTTCTCAGTGCATGGTAAGAAACAATCACAGTCGAATAATACTATTATTATTATAATGAGTCCTTTTTTACATTTCCTTACAAAATAAAAAAGGGTCGTATTCGGTCATAAGAAAATCTGTTGAGATTAAACTTTAAATTAGTACGAATGGAATTCTAGAGAGTGCATTTCTTATAATTAAGTGTTTGGAATAAGTTTAAATGGGTTTTTTTTTGGTTAGTTGTCTTGATAGTATAAATTTTTACTTAACCTATTGACATTTTTTTGATCGGATCGCTTTTTTCTTTACTCTTTTCATGTTTTTATTGGATTTTTTAATGGAAATTTGACACTGATGTTCGTTTCGAACAGGCTTTGCTTCTCAGGACAACATTAATAAAAAATGATCATCAGCAGTATGAACTACTCCAAAACACTTTTTTTTAAATTACTAGCTATTACCTTGGCTTTGAACTTAAATATCGAGAGCGAAATAACCAAGTGACAATCTCACTATATTCATACATTACAAAGTCTGAAGTAAAAGTAACATTTGTATGGAAAGCAACCGAGAAAGAGTACTTGACCTAACAATCCGTTTAAGAAAATCGATGGAAGGCACACTGTTCTGAAAGGTTGATACTTAGTTATTCCTTGATGCACGTGCACTCCCCCTGTGTCTTTAAGTACTAAGTATCGGTCCCGTTCACCGGTAATTAGTCTAAGCCCCTTCCATCATGGAGCTCCCTCATTAGGAGCATTTTGCCTGCCGTGAGACTATCGAAGGCGGAGGAATAATATGAGGATTACTGCTAAAACCATCTGTCCTTTCCTCATTTGCCTATTACTCAGTTCCCACAGCTGCACGAATGTTGGAAAGGCACAACCAGGATCAACTCCAATAAAGTGCTTATTAGAGTACTTTCTGTTGGATGGAATGCACTTGTGAGTAGATTCGTTACCTGAATTGTACGAGACTGGGGAGGGTCCTTCAGATAATTTAAAGTTTGTTGGGTTAAAATACTTTAAATGGTCTTATGCAAGTTTGATAGGCTCATTTGTTTCTTTTAACTCTGTTACTTTTTCTCGAAAAATCAAAACTTGTTTGATTAAATGTTTATATTATCAACCCATCTTAAAATAGGAGTGGACCTTATTTACCGTAATAAGGTTAAATAGACTCAGTGTTTACGGGATTGAAATCTGTTTACATCAATGTTAGTGTACTTAAAATTCCATTAAATAACAGTAAAATAACAGTTACATTTAGTTTTTTACATAGAGTTGCCGATGTAAAATGTAATGTCTTTCGTTTTAGTTTATTTTAAAACCTGCTGGAGCTGTTATAATTAACATATAATTCTACTACAAATCAGAAATATATATTCTTACAAATGTATTTTGATTCATTTGTAATATTGGACTACCACGATTTTTCCTTCAACTGCCATTGTTTTTACTTTCTGATATTGTTGATATTGTGTAAATTTCTAATACCTTTTCAATTAAATGAACCATGATATATGCTAATTAGATAGAAATTAAGGACAGTAGTGTACGGATTTATGGAGATACATATACAAGTGACGAAGATTGAATATTAGAGTTAATAGTGGGAAGTCAGTAGTTGGCGTATGATAGAAAGTGCTGTTTCACAGGCGATTATCGGCAGCAAATCGACTTTGATTAAAAATCCTTAGCAAAGTGAGTTCATTTTGTTAATAGTCAAATTTCCCGCTCTAACCTTCAATCTTAGTGATGAATTCAAGTTATTTATTCAGACGCATTGAGAATAGCTAAACAGATTCTGAATAAACACTCATAATTTGAAGGACATTAATAAGCTATCGTAATATTAATCTAACATCTCATAAATTACTTGTATTTCTATTATTAGGCTTTCACTTAGTTATTTAACTTTTTGAAATAATGATTGTGGAATGAATGACAGAATGTGTTGCTCATTGAATTGAAAATTATTTCTTGAGGAAAGAAATATAATAATGGTGAACGTTTAGTAATGAGGAAAAAGCCGTATCTCCTGATAGCCACAGTATCAATGACGATGTGTAAGAAACCTCGCACCTTGTGCTCTCCATTACAGTGACGTCTTTCTACTTACCGCTTGCTCTCCACCAATGCATAAAATGGTAAAAATTGCTTGTTTAGATGTTTTTCTATCTCCCCTTAAATGTTTGGTCAGGAGTTTCGAAACATCCTGTATGTGATAAAAGTCATGGAAAGAGAGAAAGTTTATTTATTTATAGAAGGATTTAGGAAGTTAATTCTATTATAAGTAACTTATATAATATTCGAATGTTTGACAACAAATCATTACTACTAAAAAATATTTTACTTTTGCCACCAAAGGAACTATAAAACCTTACGAATTAAAAGCCTTTGAATAAATAAATGTTGAATTCAAAATTATGAAAGTTTATTACAAATACTTTTTTTTATTTCACAAAAAGTATTAAATAGCCTTAAAATACTTCCATTCTATATGATTTTGTTTTTAATAATGAAACATGTACAACTTATTGAAGGATATTCAATTATAAATAATTATTTATTTGAAATACTAAGGAAAAATATCGTTCTTATACATTAATCTAGGCGAAAATCAATTTCTGCCCAAACATAATAACGATACCCCTCTTTCTCTCGATTCTTATTGAAGAGGCGGCAAGAAATACAGGAAAATTATTTTTCTTTTTACATATCCGGTTTCCGTATTAAAGAATCCACTTCCTCGTCTTTGTCATAACTAATATTCAAAAGGACCTTTGTCGAATTAATTCTATGAGGCGGCGCAGCTATTTTTAAAACGTCGAGTCCTTATTAAAGTTTTCGCGAATAGATTTCGGACAAGCTTGCTGCAAGGCATTTTTTTATTATTATTGTTGTTTAATATTTCATACATGCTCTCCTAATTTGAAATCTGTAAAGAATGTCTTTAAAAGTATGCCAAGACTTCAGAGTAGAGAGTCGAAGGAGGATCCAGATTCTTCGAGGTTTTTGTTTTAATAATTTCAGCTATGCTACTTCATAGTGTTGAGTTCTGTTACTGATTTTCGAAAAAAGAAATTAGTTTAAAAATTTTATCTTGTGTCTGAAAGAGACGGCGAATTTCATTAAATGGAAAATTGTTGGAATGTTTTATGTTTATGAGTAACTGGTCCTTTCTCTCAATTTCTGCTTCCATACATTTGAAATAACATTTCAAAGTTTTATTTGTCATTTTTTTTTCCTTTTCTATTAAGCGAATGAAATCGTTATTAACACTTTCAGAATAAAACAATGATTTATTTTATCGAAATCAGTCTTTATATTTATTGTAGTCATGATATTACTTCTTCGGCGTCTTTATTAAAAAGCTGATACCTTTGATTATTTCTTGTATAGTTTTATGGATAATTTTATTAAAAAAAACTTAAGTCTCTTGATTTAATTTGAATAAATTGAACAGCTTCATGCTTTACGTAGAAGTGCTAAACTAACAAAGAAATACTAATAATAAAAATATCTCCTTTATTTAACAGTTTTTTTAAGCTTGAAACCAACAAATTAAGCTAGAAATGATCTTAAATTATCATACTCCAAATTTATTTAACAATTACTGCGGAGGAAGTGGGTGTTATTCACTTTTAGTAAACAGTATAAATCAGAATATCCTTTTTTTTTATTTATCGCTTGATTTCTGTCTTCATTTCAGTATTCTAAGAATGACGTTAAGCGCCAAAATAAAAATGCAGTTCATGCTACTCTCGTGTTAAAAATTAAGAAACATTAACGTTTGTTTGTTTATATTCAAAGCTTCACGATTGATTTTGATGAATTTAAGTATGAATACATAGACTGATATATAATATTAAAGTAAAAAATACGATAAGCACATTCGATTGATAAGTTCTAAAGTACAACTCGAATGTCGAATAAAAAGGATTTAATAGAGGATATAATCCTCTCTTTGAATAATCTAACTCTTCCAATGTTTATTAACATATTGGAAATCAGACAGCTTATGAGTCTCTGTGGTAGTTCATTCCAATCCTCCAATAACACTGTTTTCAGGTCCTGGAGGGTTTAGGAGGTGGAAGGCGAATTTCAATTGCTCTCCAAAGAGAAAACCCGATATGATCTATAGGTCCAAGTCTCGAGATATGGTTGGTGAATCTATCATACGAATATCCTTACGAACTATAAATTCAACGACCAAAGAGGCCTTACGTTTATATGAGTTGGGATCAGGGAAAATGGTGACCTTCCAGAGGATATTATTGGGCTTAAAAATTTCCCTATACATTAAAGCATTAACAGAGCCTCTGTCGGAACATAGAGACAATATGCTGCCTTCCCACATACCATCAAACCTCCTCTAACTTTCTTAAATGTTCCCGGACAACTGAATAACGGTTCTTCTTAGATATATGTACGTTTAGAATCAGTATCTAGTCTTGAGAAAACTCAAACTGTAAAATACTTCAAATTTTTTTAGATAAACGATATAGGCTACTTTGCTGATTTCATTGATGTATTATTTATGAAATTTGATAAATATAGGGTTATAAAATTAAATTTTAAAATTGATAACAAACGTACCACGTCGTAAAGAAAAGTATATGTATTTGAGTTTTTCTAAAAATGTTTTTGTTAGGATTCCAACACACTATTCTTGAATTTTACTTTATTCATAGTGTTGATGCTTTCCGCATCATAAAACAGGATTGTTCCCAAAATAAAACGTAATTTTTTTCTAATAAGCACTCAGAGAGCTTAAATATTTCATAGTATTTGTATAAACGAGTAATAGTAATTAGAATCATAAAATAAAAATAAAGTTTTATGAAATATCAACTTAAAATTATTACGTTCAGTGTATAGGATGTTATGTGAATAAGTATTTTACAAATCTGAAAGTTACAAATCTGTGGATTTCATGTAAGATACACCTAAGTGTAAGAACTTGACATACAGATGTAAATGCAGCAATTGATTATTAATTACTTGTACATAATTATTGATGTATATAAATGTGATTTTATTTACTTAAACATATACGTAAGAATATAGATATCTCTGCGATAAAATATGAATATAGATCATTTTCAAAACAAGAGAATTACTTAAGTTTGGCATAAAATAAGTTTATTAGCTACCTAAGGGGCAATTGTTTTAGGTGAGGCGTTTTGGCTCACCAGATCACTTTGCAATTTTTAACTAATTGCTTCGATTTTAATTGCATTAACTTAAATGTATTTAATTTAATAATATTAAGCTTCTATAAATTTTAACTATATTTAGCTTAAATACATTCAATTTAATAATTTATCGAGCCTTAATTTTAATAACGGAGAATTTGATTTTGTCCATTTCTCGATATTTCATCGTTTACTTTAAAGTTATATTTAATTGAGTAATTTAAGAATAATTATAAAAGAAAAGTGCACCTTGGGTGGCTAAATCTGTTCTTAACAAAACTTTGCATAGAACTTTTTATTTTTATTTTCATCGAAGACGTTTACTCTGCCTAAAGTGGAAAACATTACTGAACAATCCTCTACCCTCCAATGATTTGCCCCGGTATCCTAGAGGTATAGCAGTGGACTCCTGACCTGAGGTTTCCGTTGAGTCGCAATTTCGAGCCTTCATACGACTTTAGATACGCCGAGTAGCCGGAGCTGATGCACATTAAATCTGTAGCTCAGGTGTTGTCCTTGTCACTTAATCGAGGCTCAAAATTACGAAGTCCGTTAATAAAACCAAACAACTCTCTTCCATTGAAAAATTGTTAAAAGTTGAGGTTCACTGAACTAAGGTAAATGGGTTATCTAGTTCGCTGAAAGGAGTGACAAGCAAACAGAAGCTCTTCCCTAAGAAGGAAGCATAGTCATAGCATTACGCAAACAATAACTTTAGAAAATAGTCTTCTTGAGGAGGATGGAAAGTCAAGAGAGAACTAAGAAGCTGTTAAACTTTAGTAGTAATAGATAAATATCGATATTTACAGACTATAATAGATCCTGGATGACCAATTCAAGGTTTTTATTTTACGGACTCAGTTTTCTTGAACTGTTTGCATAAGTTGTTCAAGTTCTTTAGAGTTACAGTCATATCTATTGTAATTTTTAGATTACCACTCTTTTACTTTCTCCTAAGATTTATTGACTAATTTCCTATTCCTCACAGAAAACAATTAATCGGAGGAGTTGTAATGTGCAAAAAAGAACTGTCCAGGAGTTGTAATTTAAGTAGTTGTAATGTCCAGAAAGAGAAATCATAGAGCCTATTTATCTTTCCCTTGAGTATGTTAACATGTTCTACAGTGATGATTTATATTTTTGTCTTGAAATATTAGTTTAACTTTTGGTTCAATATTTGTCAAGAATTTCAACTAAATAAACAAATTTTCTTCAGTTTCCTATCCTAATAATTTATTTTAAATCCTTGTCCCGAAAAATATTATACATCAAGGATTGAATGTATTATTCAATTGAGTTATATTTAGATAGTTCAGAAATTACATTCTCTTCCATTTATAATAGATTAGAAAACAATAATAAACTAGTTTCATGTTTATGTTTTGTTAAGATGCTGGAAGATGTATATTACCATTATATTATCAATTATGGTAAAATTTTAATTCACTTTTGAACGTATTTTATTAATTCTATTTCATTCTTATGGAAAGAATAAAATATCTCCTTTTGAAAAGACAGATTTTATTCATTTATTCCCATTTCGGATATTAATCTTTAAATAACTATGAACTGTTCAACTAAAAAATATAGTTTACTTTGTTGTTATTTTAAAACTTTTATAACAAATTTATTTATTTGCTTGGTTATTACAATAAAAATTACATAATAAATAATGAAAACTTACCAAACAAATATGAGAGTTAGATCAGTTCGATAATTATATCTTTGAATTTATAAATACGTTTCAATATTGATAAATTTAAATGTAGATTTTAATTCTACTACAATTTAGCTATAATTCTACTTTAATTCGGCTACATGTTTTCAATAACACATAACCTACATTTCTTATCGGATCAATACTTTTAAAGGAAGATCATAGTGAGAACTTAATATAATTGTTATATTATTTTATTTGTCTGAAAATTGAAATTTGATTTCAATGTGCTACAACTTCTAATTTTAGAAACAGATAACTTCTAAACCTCGTCGAATGAAAAGTTTGAGGCCAGTTTGTTTTCAATGTGCACCAGCTTCGAATTAACACCATAATTTTAGTAACAAAGGTCTGCAACTTTCCGCACCTCACCAAATGAACAATTTGATGCCAATTCCACTTCAATGTGCAGCAGCTAGCCATCAAGTCAAGTATGTTTTAGTGTAATATTTATTCGAGCCTACAAACTCTATAATTTTTTTTAATCTTCAGTACATAATATCACTGGTAACTTTTTTTTTGTTAAATGTTGAAAAAAAAGTATCAAACATACAAATAAAAAATCAATAGTTTATTACAGTGTTTCATGTTACACTATACGAGACTCATTTCTTGTAAATCTGGATCAAAACACAGAATAACTAGACAAGTGCTTTTTTTCATATTCTCAAAACTGCTTTATCTGCTCAGTAACAAGTTCTTTCATAAAAAAAAAGAAATCGTTTCAATCCATCTAAAAAGTGTTCCTATTCATAATGTTCTTTGGCACGCCTTTCGTATTGGACAACTCTTGTAAAAGGGAAAAAATTTCTCTTCGTAACGATAAACAGCAAGGAAGAGATTATTAACAAATTGTTTTCGAAGTAGACATTTTTCACAAACTTATTCCATCTGCAGTATCATTTTAGTGGTCTTGCTATAACTATTTTCTTGTAGATGACTCTGTAAAATAAAAAAAAGTAAAATGGTATAAATAATAATTAAAACAATAAAATATTTTAATTCGGATGATAAAATATAATATAATTGAGGTCTAATATTGTGGGTAATTATTATAGATATAACTTCTATTTAATAAGTAAAATCCTGGACGTTTAAGAGATTTACATTTTTACATATATATACAAACACACACAATTGTACAAGCCTTATGATGTCAATCATTGTTAGATAAATTATATTTTCTATTTTAATATCTAATTATGTCCAAATAATTAAATCATTTGATGTTTAAATTAATATTTATAATGAATGAATATTTATTGTTGTAAATACATAAAATATTATCCCGAATGTCCATATTTGCGTGACAAATTGTCACATAATGTTGAAAACATTTTTTTTCTACTTAGATTCAAAAGATCATTGTAAACACGATTAAGATTTCCACTTGGATAATTTATATTCATAAGACATAATGCTCAAATCCTTTTAAAAATGTCATTTAAAAAGTATAATGTCAGCAACTGCGACTATTTTTTAAAAAACGTTCACCTTCAGTAACGTTCAAATTTAAACGATTTTATAATAGTTCCTAACATTAATAAAACCCAGCATAAAAGTTTTGA
The DNA here is from genome assembly GCA_019974015.1 of Nephila pilipes. Lineage (NCBI taxonomy): Eukaryota > Metazoa > Arthropoda > Arachnida > Araneae > Nephilidae > Nephila > Nephila pilipes. The sequence continues at coordinate 121,057 of BMAW01104572.1, read as the reverse complement.
CCAAACTTATTTTCTCGATTTTTAAAAGACTTTTAATGTTATCTGCTTCTTTCTCTCATTTGTCATTATTAACTACCACTAAATGTCTTTCCTTAAAAATTCTAATCGTAATTCGCGTAGATCTCTAGCAGTGTAAAATATCATAAATGGGAAAAAGATACGTATACGGGATATGTAAAAAAACATAATTTTCTTTCGCATGGTTTTCTTGCTTTCGCCTGGAATCGTCCCAAAAAAACTATCATTAATAACTGTTGGCGTCTTAACTTGAAAAAGAATAGAAGCATGACTGAACTAGTTCTAGAGAGAACGTTTTTATTTCCACTTGGAAAACTGAATTTTTGTTTAGTTTGATTTATATCTTTTTCTTTTCTGCACTTACGAAGAACAGGCATAGTTTTTGAAAGGTTGAAATAACACCATTAAAAGTTTAAGAAAGTTAAGTTTCTACACTGGCTTTTGTTATTCAAATACTTTTCCTTTCACTTTCTTGGTTTCAGATGGAAACTGAAAGAATTTATTAAAGTAAGACTTGTTAAGTATCTCGGAGGTTATTGCTCTATGTTGCTTTTAATTTTTTCATTTCTAATTCAAGTTCATGGTGTTTCTGTTCATAACTACCTCACGTAAGACCAAAGCTTCATAGCACCCTTATTTAATAAAGTATTTTAAAAAATGATCTATAATTTTGAAGAATATTTGACAATGAAGTCATTGACTTTAAAATAAAAATATCAAAATTAAATTCCCCTGGATTCTACTACCAAATATACGCTAAGCAAAAGCCAAAATTATTTAAGCAAAAATGAAAGCTGGTTTCTGCGAAGCCATCCTCATTATAAAACATATGTATTTTCTAAGGCTTCAGTTAATGAGCACAAAATTTTATGAGACTTATTTCAATATCTTTGATTAAATTTTTAAAATCAGTTTTTGGAAGAAGGTATACGAATCTGAAAGAGATTTACGTATAACATCTATGCTGAAGATATTTAAAGTTCCATGAAATTTAAAATTCTATGATGCTGGAAAATTTTCAGGAAAAATTTTTAAATTTCATTTTATGAAACGCATTGTATGTTATATTAATCGTTAGAAAGAAGATTTTAAAGAAATCTCTCTTTTTTAAATTACAGGATCAAAAATATAATACTAACCCATCATTTTCTGAGCTTCTTGGAGAATAGCTTAAATTTCAAATGTTAATTCCAAGTGTCTTTCAAAGAATTTGCTTCCGACAGGGAGGCTCACTCTTGCATTTTTTTTAAAAAAAAAAAAAAAACATATGTACATCTGATTATTTACATAGATACGTGAGCATGATTAAAAGTCTTCAATGCAAGCACTCTTTGTCTCAATTTAACAAGAATTGTCTTTCTATCTTGCTCAATTATAAATTCAACGAACCACCTAAACTTAGTGGCATACAAATCCAGTCTTCTAAAGCAGGAAATATGTACAGTTTAGTCTCTTGAAACCTCTAGAGAGGTTTATAGAGCTTCTTGACAAATGTAACTGTCTGATTGTTGGCCTCAGATGATCATCTCCTAGAGGATGGACCTCATTAGTTTAGGTAGTTACATGTCTGAAAAGAGCAGGGGCACTGTTACATCGTTCATTAAAGGAAGTTACTGCTCATCACGCACGAATTCCACCAGTTTTAGAAGATTAGTACATCAAAAGTTCCTCTCTGCTTTCAACTCTGGAATAATTGTGTTCTTCTCACTGTTACTCTCTCAGAGCTTATATTGTGAAGCTGGGAGAGATCCATGGAAGTGCTTTAAGGAATGATTAAAGTTATGTACAAGATGATGTTTTTATCTGAAAATGGGAAGCACTTTATATCAAAATATGACACAAAAGTAATCAAAAGAAAGATACATTTCTCGTTAGTTTTGATGCTCGAAACCACGAATAATTCAACAGATTTTTTGAAAAGTTCCTTCGGAAGAATGATATTAGGATATTAATAACTGCTGATATTGAGAAAAAGAATCCCTTTTAAAAATTACTTCCTTTATATCGATAGAGATAAAAAAAAATAATATTTCTTTTTCTTTCTTTCCTTTAGATGAGGATCATTTCTAAGGAATTTGTCATTTTAATACTTCTATTACAACAATTGTAACTAGTAATAATACGATCAAATATTCAAATAAATCACACAAAGCGTCAATCTATTAATACTTCTACGAAAATGAAAATGTTTTTCTTGTACATCTTGTTCAAATACAAAATAATATTTGTCATTAATAATAACCGATAGAAATATTACTTGCTGTCATAAATTATAAAATTCACATTGAATAACAAGACTTCAGGAATATAAATTTTTGTTAAAATTTAATCAGAATGTAACTTTGATTTATGTATATAGGTTCACAGTAGATCTACAGAAATTTTTTTTTTTAAATTCTGAAATTGAAAGCGAAAGTAAATTCTTCAACAGAAAATAAACATATTCGATTTCTCCAACTCAGATTGCAGTATTAAATGCATGATATTTATACGCCTTATTAAACATTTAAATATCAAATGTCTTTCACAACTCTTCCACAGAAATAAGTGTGATTGAGAAAATTGTTTAATCTCCTTCAGCGTCAAACTTTGAAATGAATGCTATCGTAAAAAAACTGTCTTTTACATATAAGAATTTGTATGTAAAGCTGTCGTTTATATCAGAGTACTTTTACTTGCATTTATATTTAATTACTCATAGGTAAAACATTCCGATGAAAGACAAGAACTGAGATTAAACCACGGTGTCCTCCAGAAGATATTCAAGCACAAACGAGTAAATCACGAATAAACTCCTTCCGAAGACTGTATAGAGAAATGGCGATACGATATGTACTCCTGAGGTACATCGTTCTTAACAGGTCTGCGTCTTCTACGCCGAAACTTTAAGGCTGTGAGAAGAATCGATAAAGTCAATACCAAAGCTGCGCTGATACTACTTCCAAGAATGATACCTAATGTAGACAGAGTAATCTTCGTCTTGTCGGTTTTTGCAAGTGTCCTAATCTGGAGGCACTTTCTGTTATTCGCAGTTACTTCAGTAGTCCTTTCATTTTCTGTCACATAAGGGGTTGGTTTGTTTCCGTATATTCTGAGATATTTACCAGTTGCTGTCACGCAGACAGAGTACCAAGTTTCTGGCACTAGATCTTCTAATTCATGTTGTCTTGCAGTCGCTTGAAGGTTTGCCAGAACGACGGGTGAACGGGAATTTGTGATGTGATAAGTGACCGTGAATCCACCGATTAGAGTACCATTCTGGACCTCCCATGCAATGGTCAGATGACTAGAATCCAATCTCTGAACTTCCAGGTCTGATACCAAAGGCGATGGACAAATGTCAGAAGGATGCAGGGTGAGAATGGAATGATCACGAAGTTTCTCAGGATGTATGCAAACCAGAGGACTCTCTTCTTGTTGAATTAATCGTCCATGCTCTTGTAACCACTCCCATAGGCTCAACATCAGACAATCACATTGGAAAGGATTTCCTACAAAAGGAATAATAAATGTTGATTAAAGAAAATGTTAAAAAACATGCATTTGCATTTTTCTCAAAGACTCATATTAGTTTTTTGTAAACAATATATTCGCATTTTTATATAAAAGTGCACGAAATCTTATTAAACTTTAAAAATATTAATGTACTTATAATAAATTTTATTTGTAAGAGAAAGTTTACATAAAATTTATCTCCCATCTATACACCAAAGACAAATGTGTTCCATGGAAATTACGAAAGTCATCAAATTCTTTCAAGAATTATATGAAAAACTTTTATCAATTAAATCGTGACCATAACATTTATTATTAAAATAGGCTGTGACTGGAAATGATTCAACACATTTAATAAATAAAGATAACAGATTTTAACTATAGCTCATTTGTGAAGAAAGCTGTTATTTATTGTGAAGAAAGCAGTTATCTTTTCTTTTAGAAATGGTCTTTAGGTTAAAATAGAATGATGAATTTAATTGCTATAGCATTTTATTGAATTTAATGAATCTTGTTATGAAGAAGTTCTTAAATGTCTATGGTGCGTATAATTGACATAGAAAAGAGTTATCATCAGAAATCGTTAAACTTCCTATTGAAAAAAAAAATCTCAATTGTATTGTCCCTTTGGTAACTTCCGTGTTTAAAACATTAATGCTATTTTTAAAATAATTGCATTAATCCCTATAATTGTGATTTTAGGGAAATCAGGTGATTGCGGTAGCCATTTGGTCACGGTTGCGAGTTTATGCCCGACGTTGCTTCTGTAGAATGTGGGTTTGAGTTCTAGAGCCACAATAACAAATCGTGTAGTGGGACTGATGCTCGTTAAATATGTTGAGGCTAAATGTTGTCATATTAGTATGGTGTGTATATTTGGAAAGTAAAGTGGCACAGCGCCGATGTCACCCTTGTCACTTGATCGATGTTTGTCATCATTGGCCCATGAGTTACCTCTAAGCGTGTCGTTAATAAACAAACAATCAATTGAAAAATGTGAGTGATTATCTTATAATATTTTTACAGTTCAAGAAGCTTACGAGATTATAAAAAGGAAGGATTTCAGTTATCTATATAGCTTGACAATTATGAAATTCTTTAGAGATTTAAATCCCTTAATTCTTTAAATGTGTTTAAAAGACGAACTAAGTACATTGGGTAATTGGTAAAGTATGAATGTTAAATATGATCTAAATAAAAGTTGATTTTTATTATATCAATTTTTTTAACTTTAGAAAGCACTTTAATCCTTCTAGTGTTTCACTAAAAAATTAATTTTCAAAAATGTATTTCTTATAGTATTTAATTTCCTATTTATTTTTATTAAGGGTTTTATATCTTAAATGCAGGCAATTCATGGTATAATTTATTCATTCTACAAATTAATACTAATTGTTTCGTACTATTTTTTGTTAAAAAAATAAGTCTTTTTGAGAGCTGGTTTTGCCCTTTGTAATTTTTTTTTAAAAAAAATTAGATTAAACTCACAGACTAGACTTGAAAATCCTTCTTTTTAAAAAAAGATTTAGGTCTTATAACTTAACTCTAAATTTTAAAAATGTTTACAAGGATTAAGAATTTTATGTATTAAAAGTAAGGAGTCTCACATCACACAGTATTAAAGTAATACTCAAATAGTTATAATTTTATGAGTAAAAAACGATCATTATAATTATTTTCTGTGGAAATGAATGCATTTTTAAATCAAGATTTAAAATATATTGGACCAAATGTCATAACTTTTTTCCCCAAAATAGCTATTATTTTGTGCAAAACAAATTTTTGAGACGAGCTCTTAATCATATAAGATTTGCAAAACCTAATTATAATAATATTGCAAACTTTCGAATAATAAAAAGGCAGAATTACATTACTACAATATATTTTAATTACGTATCAATATTTTCTTCAGTGAATAACGTAACATCTCCGTTATACTAATTACTGATATTTTAAGTATATTTCCGTATTAATTAAAAGTTTTGTATACTATTGCATAAAGGCCTGTACTGTAAACTAATACAGAAGGAAATGATGGCACATTTTCCCAGAAAAATATGTTTTTTTAAACATATCACTTATTTACAACGAAGAAAACAATATCAAACAATAATATCTTTCTCATTTTAATAACAACTCACTCTCATTTTCCTCTCAGTTTCATACTTTCAAATTCCATTTCTCATATTTAAATTTTATTACTTTTTTTCACAATGTATTCCTATAAATTTAACAAATGAATACATTCCCGTGAATTCCGGTCAAATAAACATGACTCCATTTTTAGTTGCACCTAGTTTTTCGTTCATGTTTTCAATAACGCTTTGCTTATTTGGTAACCAAATGCGATTACACTTAATACACACTGCTTAACCCACTGATAAATGGTTGTTCCCATGATCATGAAACAAATGGTTTTAATTTGTTATAGTCCCTCTTGAACACTTTGATTTTTACATAAAAGACCCGAAGAGGGTTACTAAACGTTTTATCCTTTGAAGTGTAATTCGATATTTCAGGAGGAAAGGGGTTAATTAACTGTTTCCCCTCTTTGTGGTTTCCCTCTATACGTCCTGGCACGAAAGTTAAATAAGAAATTCGCCAAGAATTTGGCACATATTCACTTACGATATTCGACATTCACACACGCACTCACACGAACCCATCTACTCAGACATGTCACACTCGCTTGTCACACACAGAACACCTACATTCCTGATTGGACATGAATAGCTTCAATGATTGGTTACCCCACTTTTATCCTCCTCCAAGTAAATAATTGTTGACTTAAGTGGTTGGTTTACATGAACTAATGAGTGCACCAAATGATAGGGTCTTCATTTGAGTCTTTATTCTAAACCTAAATTCTAATTCTCATCTTGGATCGGAGCCTCTTCTCCCCACTATACGATCACTTTTTTCAGCTTAGTTAATTCATTAATAATTCTTAAAACTCTAAATTAACTGTTTTAAATACATATCTAGTTCAGAAAAAGGGTTCTACATCAATTAAAATTACTACGTCGGCTTTCTTGAGCAATTTATTTTTTCGGACATTAGAAATATGACAATACGCGAACGATCCTAAAATCTTCAGATGTTTGACTGAGGTTTTTCTACTTGTCCATATTTCAAATAGCGTCACACATATAGATAGTTTATGATCCCATTGATTACGTTTGCAAACAAACATTTGTAATGTTTTCACTCAAAATCATATATTCACTATCCTGCAAAATTACTTGGATCCCTTATAATTAATCCCTTAATTCTAGTTCGGTTGAATCTTTATGCTACTCCATTCTCTTCCGCAGAATATACACAGACGTTCTCTTGGCTTTTGCACTCAATTATCTTAAGAAAAGATTCAAGTTCTTTACTACTAAATTCTAACCCATTGTCAGTTCTGACAAATTTTACTTTTTTATTTAACTGACTTTCTGTAGAAGCAAGATACTCTTAAAAAAAGCAAAATTATAGAATTTCCTTTCCAATCTGTCCACAACAAGATGTCTAGAGTATCATCGACTATAGATGAAAAACATGACTCTCCACTTAATGATTTTATCAGGGAAGAAACCCTCGTATCTATTTGTACTTTATCTAAGACTTAAAAAATAAATATAACATACATACATGAGATTTAAAAGTAACTCTCGTACATTTAGCAGTATTGTGCAAGATTCAGATTTATTCATTATTTTTTTTATTTAGTTACAATAGAAATTTTATATATATTAGTTATGAATCAAAATTTACGTACCCAAATCACATGTGAACCAATTGAATATTTACACTGTTAGATTTAAAAGACACATTCTCATATTCGAATTCCTTGGTTGGCCTTAAGAAAATATTCGCCATAGACGAAATATAAACTGCTGTTTGTAGAAAATGCAACACCATGAAGGAATCATCAGAATCAAATGAAATTCGCAGCAAATGTCAATTATAGGATATTATGCAAATTAATAAAGTTTCAGAGCCATCGCGCGTGCGCGGCGCGCGCAGCGCCCTCTGAATTGATGCTGAAAGCGTATAAATAAAGTGCTGTAGCGGGACGTTGAAAAAAGTCTATGATTATTTGTTAGTGGCAAACGTTTAGTGAGACCTGAGTATGCCTCCACGACGGAAGAATAAGAAATTCAAGCAACTTACGGAGTTTGAACGAGGGAGGATAATCGGCCTTCGAGAAGGAGGATTTTCCTATCGCGCAATAGCAGCTCGTATGCAGCGGAACAGTTCCACAGTGATGCGAGTTTGGAAGCAGTGGACCGACGAGCACCGAACAACTCGAAAAACAGGCACTGGACGACAGAAGGTGACGTCAGAGCGCGATGATCGACACCGGCTCCGCATGGCGGTGAATGATCGCACAGCTTCCTCCAGGCAGCTGGCAGCACGTTGGTCTACTGCTACAGGTGTACAATTGTCGGCTTCGTCAATTCGTCGTCGTCTGCTGCGCCGTGGATTGCGTGCAAGGGTGCCTTTATACAGGATTCCCCTCACGGCGAATCATCGACGGCTGCGTCGGCAGTGGGCTCTTGAGCACAGAGACAGGCGAGCTGATTGGCACCAAGTTGTCCTTTCAGATGAATCACGCTTCAATTTGTGGACCCATGATGGCCGTGTTCGTGTTAGACGTTATGCCGGTCAACGCTGCCTTCCTGAGTGTATTATTGAACGACATAGTGGTCGAACACCCGGAGTTATGGTCTGGGGTGCGATTTCGTATCATGGACGATCCAATTTGATACGAATTGAGGGTAATCTCAATAGCAACAGGTACGTCCGTGAAGTGCTACAGCCCGAAGTCGTTCCTTTCCTTCAAGGCATCCCTGGAGCTATCTTTCAGCAGGATAATGTACGCCCACATGTTGCGCGGACTGTTCGAGACTTCTGTTCAGCACAACGCATGCAACTTCTTCCTTGGCCTGCTTATTCACCGGATATGTCGCCTATTGAGCACGTGTGGGATATGGTTGGTCGGCGTCTCGCTCGTGATCCGCGTCCTGCAGTTTCCAAAGACGAACTTTGGTTGCGCATACAAGCGATATGGAATTCTCTTCCTCAAGCAGATATTCAACATCTGTTTGACTCCATGCCACGTCGTATAGCAGCACTTATTGCAGCGCATGGTGGCTGCACCAAATACTGATTTCGGACGCTTAATTTGTCTCTTTTGTTTTGAAAATTTCATCATTTATTTGTATCAGTACAAGTCGTTTCTGCATTAAATTTCATTTGATTCTGATGATTCTTTCATGGTGTTGCATTTTCTACAAACAGCAGTATAAAATTTATCTACTGTGGGAACAGTTAAAAAAATATTCCCCTTTTCATTATATAAAGAAAACAATATCAAAGCAATAATATCTTTTTTTATTTTAACAACTCATTCTTATACTTTTGTATTGTTTTTTTTCGTAATTAATTAATGTTATGCTTGAATAAACATACTTTAATGGAAGCGTTCCCTTTAAATATTTGCCATCATTCCCTTTAAGTATAACTATAAAAATCATTATCATCGTCTAGTTTAATTTGTTTTTGAATTTTTTCCCCAACAAATATTGATAAAGTGCCAGATGTGAATTGGGAAGTTCAAAAACATTATTCTAATATTTTCTCAATATTTTCGCTTCGATAAGTGCTAGACTACTAAAGTAAACTTTGAAGTTATTTTAAAAGTTTTAATTTTTGTCCTTTATTTTTGGTTTAATTTAGCATTCAAGTTATTACCTGTAGGAATATTAATGCTATTAGAATTTATTTAAAAGTTTTGAACTGACGTTAACATTTCTACATTCCTACCTTTCTGTTGAAAGTTAAAAAAAAAATAATGGAGAAGTTGAATACTTTTACCTGATTTATTTACAAGCAAGAAAATTGTTTTAGTAATTTAATTATTTTTATATGGGATTAAAGAATTTCTAAATTAATGTAAAGAAACTTTTTTACTTAAATTTAACTATAAGTTATACGAAATGTGATCACACTGATTATATTTAGTTGTCACTAAATTATTATTCCGTTAATACCACGAATTGAATAATTAATCGTATATTTTATGTTAATGTGTTTTTTTAAAAACTCTAATAAGTTTCTTCATAAATAATAAAGAGGAAAAAGAATTAAATTATAGGTAAAAGGACATGGCCTCATTAATAGTAGGTTAGAATTTTGCATTAGCTTTTTGTGGAAATTGAAGAGCTATTAATCTTTTTTATTATTTAGCTACATTCTGAGGGTAATCCTGGGAGTCTGCAACTTCATGAACAATTGAAAAGTACAATATGTTTGAAAACATAACAATTTATTTCTTACCCGATAATTTGAGAGACGTCATCCTGATTTCTGCAGGTGTCAGTACATTACTGCTCAAATGTTGAATCTGATTATAGCTAATATCCAATTCAGCTAAACTTGTTAAATTATCGAAAGCACTCGGTGATATCCATGTCAGCTTATTCGATCTTAAAATCAAAGATTTCATGTTATACATCTTATCAAAATTATCACCATCAATTTTGACAAGCTTGTTGTAAGATAGATCTAATTTTGTAAGATGTTTGAGATCTTCCCTCACGGATGGAAACTCTAAGAGATTATTGTGGGTGAGATTCAGTAATTCAAGTCGTTTCAGGCCGAAGAATCGTTCTTCGGGTAAAATGTCCAGTTCGTTATAACCAAAATCCAATTCGACAAGGTGAGTGAGAGGTTTAAAAGCCCCTGGAGATACTTTAGCAATGAGATTATCTCGAAGAATCAAAGTGAGCAGGTCGGGAAACATTAGAAAGTCATGGGAAGCGATCACAGTAATATTACTGTGACTGATGTTCAGATGTTGAATTTTGTGAAAGGTTTCCGATGAAGACATATCCTCTCTAATGCGAAGACACGAATTTTCGTCGAAAGACAATACTTTCAAATTAGACAATGGCGAGAAGAGGACGGCATTTGGTACAAAAGAAAAGAAATTTTTATCTAATTTGAGAGTCTCCAATGATGTTAAAGAATCAAACACTCCAGAAGGAAGAACCATCAAAGAATTTTTAGATAAGTCTAACTCAACCAGTCTTGAGAGGTTGTGAAATGCCTTTTTCTCGATTACTGCAACGCTATTTCCTGATAAATTTAGTTTCCTCAAAATAGAATTATCACTGAATGCCATGTTTGGAATCATTTTGAGCTTGTTTCGAGCGATGGATAATACTTCAAGTTTAGGAAGTTTTCTGATTGCTGTTTTAGGGACTGAAAGAAGCTCGTTATTGTCCAAGAAAAGTTCTCGTAGCGACACTAAACTGAACAATAAATTTGATTCCAATTGTTTGATTCCATTTCCAGATATTCTTAAGGAGTGTAAGTCTGTTAAAGATTCAAATAAATATCCATGAATCTTATCGGCACCAATGTAATCGAGATTTAAATGTGTAAGACCACTGAGACCTTGAAGTTCAATACCATCTCTATCTGTAAGATTGTTGTAGCTTAAATCAAGATGTTTTAAATTACTTAAAAAGGTTATTTTTACTGTGATCAATCGGTTGCTACTCAAATCTAATTTATACAAATTTGTCAAATGACTAAATGTGTTGTCTTCTACGCTTTCTATCATTGCATTCGACAATGTTAATTCTTCCAATAAATTCGCACCCTCAAACATATATTTTCGAAGAACGTATATTTGATTTTGAGACAGGTGCAGAATGCGAAGGTTTTGTAGATCTTTGAATGAAAGTGGCTCAATATCCATTATTTTGTTGTTAGATAAATATAGCTCTTCGAGACTGGTAGCACCAGAAAATAAATTAACATTTAAATGATTCAGATTATTATATTCAAGATTTAAATAATTCAAACGTTTCATTTGAGAAAATGTATTGTCGTCTATTACTGATATAGCATTGTGGTCCAAGTATAGTTTTTGTACTTCTGTTAGGTCTTGAAAAATATCTCTTTGAAGCTTTTTTATTTTATTGTTGTCCAGCCAAATTATTTCCATTTTGTTCAAACCTTTTAGACTATTTTCATGCAAAACAGTTATTTCATTATGATTAATTTGCAGTGATCTTAAGCTAGATGGATATCTGCTCAATATGTCTCCTATTTCAATTAACTTGTTTCCTTGTATATTCAGATGTTGCAGATTAGCCAAACTTTGAAGAGCTTCTTTCTCAATCACCTCTATTCGGTTGAATTGCAAATGCAGTTCTTGGAGGTTAGGCAGAGAATAAAAACTTCCTTTCCTTATTTTCTTGAGCAAATTATTTTGTAATCGAAGATCGCGCAATTCAATCAGTTCTTGGAAGGTTCCTGGTTGAATATTAGTTATTAAATTATTATCCATTGACAACGATCGCAATTCTCTATTATTTTTAAACAGCATGGGATGGATTTCTCGAAGTTGATTGAAAGACAATTGCAATTGGTACAAGTTTTGCAAAGAATGGAATGATGCTACATCGATCGAAGTGATCGCGTTATTGTGCAGGAAAAGCACAGATATTTGTGAACTGTTATACAAAGTATCATTAGTAATTTTCAGGATGTTATTGTTTGACAAGAAAACTTCTCTTAGTTGAGTCAAATTATGAAATATTCCTCCTTCAATAGAATGTAAATGGTTGAAACTCATGTCAATTGTCCTTAGTTTGTGCAATGGGCTTAAGACTCGTGGATTGAGCGTTACTATTCTGTTGTGACTCAAATCTAAATTTTCTAATTCTCGTAAATGAATAAAAACTCTGTCGTCTAAACTGAACAGCTGATTCATTTGCAGTGATAAAACTGTTAATCTTGGCATTGTGATAAAACTTCGATCGTGTAGCTCCTTTAATCTGTTGGAATTCATATCTAGGGTCTGAAGATCAGTGAATCGTGTGAATCCATCATCAAGAATATCATCTATAAAATTCTTCACCAGTTTCAGAGTTTTCAGCTTTCTCAAGCGTCTAAGAGCCCCTAAAGGAAATCTCGAAAGTCTGTTATTGATGAGAATAAGTTCCTGTAGTGTGTTCTCTAGACCACCGAAAGCGTATTCAGACAAGCTTTCGATTTGGTTGCCTTGCAAATTAACCGTTGTTAGAGGTACACCATAGAACGCATAGCCTTCCACCTTTTGTATCTCATTGGAGTCAAAATCCACTGACGTAAGTACTTTTAAATTACTCAGAGCTTTTTGTGGTACATCTTTCAGCTTACTATTTACAATAGATAAGCTATCCAAACTGTCTTCAAGTCCTACAAGAGCGTGCTCATCCAGGGTAGCAAGACTAGTGTAAGACATTAAAAGATGAGATATGGAAGTATTGAAAAATACTTTTGGTGGAAATGTCGTGATATTTTTATCCAGATGATAGATACCGAGAGATTTAATGGGAACATTAATTAAAGATAGGGTTGTTCGTATTTCTGAAATGCCCGTTGTGGGACATTCCAAGAAAACTCCGTCTTCGAACTGGTAACATGGACACCATGGACTTTCGTCATATTTTGGACAATCTTCTGCATCTGGAGATAGCTGAGCAAGGGATTTAATGCTTGGCACGGCGTTTGCATTTGATGCCGTTAGGAGAATGACCACTGCCACTTGGAGCCAGAGCTGACCAAGGAATAGGCTGACTGAGCATTTCATATCTCATCTCTTGACTCCTGTAAAAGAAAATAATTCCAATGATTTTCGTGGAGAAAAAACACATTTATAACTTACAAACAAAGTGTACTTTAGTTGAATTTTCAAGACCATGATTTGAGAAATTAAAGGGGAAAGCAGCTACAGATATTTGTATAAACTGCTTGTATTGTTTACTATATGTCTGCAACTTAAAAACATATTCATATTAATAACAAAAGTGAGGGGGGGAGAGATATAAATCAATCCAATCCTATTTCCTGAAATTTGAGTAATTCGCTCAAATGTGCACAGTAAAAGTATTTATGAATATTATTTCATTGTATTATTTGAAATAATTTCTGCAAGTAATGAAATTCAATTTGGAATAATTTTATTAAAAATCAGTTGTGAGGTTCGATTTAATGCAATGGACACGGAGCTATAAACTTGTACTAACTAAAAAAAGATAAATGGATTTCAAATACCAAAATTTAAGAAAACTCTTTGGAATTCTATCCTCTAAATCCAAGATTTAATCTCGGCGAATTTTTTATGACTGAAATTGACCTTTTTATATTCTGGAAAGAAACATGAATACAAATTTCTTCGTATTATAATAGAATTATTATTCGATTGGGATTGTTTATTAATGTCTCATTGAAACAACACGAAGGCTATTGACGACGGGCTTCGTAATTTTGAGACTCGGTCATATGACGAGAACGACACATGAGCTGACACCTTTCTCACTTAATTTTCTCCTACAACTAGAAGACTTTGATCTTCGACCAGATTTACCATGCATCAGCGTCGTTATATGGTGGGCCTTTAGTCATCAGAGCTGAAATCTACGTCCCAATGGACTCCACACCGCTGTGAGTCCTCGGCCGTGACCACTGGGCTACCGCTGCAACATACTATTATTCAAATTGATACGGTATGTATTAGACGAATATTTTTCAAAAAGTAAAATATAATTCCCTTTTAGTGTTTTGATAATACGACACCATTTTTGCTTCAAGCAAAAACGTTGTGTTGTTTATTGCAGATCTGATTAATATAATTTGCTTAATGAATTGAAAAAAATATTTTGTTATTTCCAATCAATAAAAATATCACAATACGGTTCTATAGCATGTTGATGACGCAATAGTGTTTAAATATATTTGTATTTATATAAAATTAATATTACCAGCTTGAAGGAAAACCGTACACAAGAAGTGGCTATGAAACAACGAGATTGACGCTGTTACAGAAGAAGTACGAAATCGCCAAACCCTAGGGACCGACAGCTGTTTAGCTTGAAGCGTTCTCTTTCACACGCTGTATCTTTTGTTTCTTTGAACAAATCCGTCTATCTATAATTTTTTTTTTTTTGCATTATAGTTATATTTTTGTTTGGCAGGAAAAATTATAAGTGATCAACGAATTGTTGCGAAATCTCACATGAAACTTGGAAAAACCACTACTGAAACTTATAATTTATTGAAAGAAGTGTATGACAGTACATTTTTATCGCGTGCATGAGTTTTTGAATGGTTTAAGCATTTTCAAGATGGCTGAGAATGCATTGATGATTCTCTTCCGGGTCGCCTTATGACTTCAGAAACGGATGGCAATATCGAAAAGAATCAGTAACCTGGTTCGATCTAACTATCTGTTAAGTATTAGAGCGATTGTTGAGATTGTAAGAATTGACAAAGAATTCATTTGGCAAATTTTTCAAAAAGACAATGTGCCGGCTCATTCCACACTGTCTGTCAAGAAGTTTGTATCCAAGTACAACCTTCCAGTCCTAGACCTTCCGCCTTATTCGTCAGATCTTGCACCATGTGACTTCTGTATGTATCCTAAAGCGAAATCTGCATTAAAAGGTCCAAGATTTGAGTAATTGAAACTGGGAAAGAGAAAGTGGTACGCGTCATGAAAGAGCTTAAATAAGAAGACTTCCAGCATGGTTTCGAACAATGGAAGATTCGCTCGGAGCGCTGTAGCAACAAAGGACGGATGTACATTGAAGCTGATAATAAGTAAATAGGTAAGGTTATCAAAATAAAATGTTTTGCAGTGTCAGTATCGTTATTTAATTGCCACATCTTGTAGTTACTTATCATAATTATATCCTAGGTCGTGAATAATAGTAAAGAAGTAAATTTGCGCTCACAATAACTGAATAATTATCATAACACTTTTAAAATGAATTTCATCCAAAACACCAAGAGAAGCTTTGGATTCTTACTTTAACTGATAAATCAAACGATTTTTAAGTACAAAAAGTTATTATTATAGATCCAATATGTGCTCAATTACCATCGCACCCCCCCTGAAAAAAGTACAGAATTTTGTTTCCTAATCTTGGGAAAGGAATGGGATAATAATAAGAAGAAAAAAACTTTTTGAGTGATAAAGATTAGTGTCAGACAAAATGATGATAATTAATTATTGTTCAGCTTCGCCATATGCAAAATTCTCCAATTATTTCAAAATGTATTTAATTATTGTTATAATGAAAGTTTTCTGCTTTCCTCTGATTTCAAAAATGCGAACATAAAAAAATGATAAAATCCTTGAGAAGATTTATTTCATTTTTCTCTTGGTACGGACACAGACAACTTAAATAAATGAATTCATTTGATAAAATATGTCAAATATCTCTGTATACAAGATTTCTGCATTACTATAAGAACTTCTTAACTATAGTTTGAAAATAGTTCAGTACCAGAAACTCTTTTCTGATTACTTCTAGAAAAGCAAATCACAATAAAAATGAAATCTACCAAATAAGGCTCCAATTTCGAACTTCACATTTCATGCAATTTTTGAGAATAAAATAAACCTTCTAAGTATAAAAATTCCAGTTATCTTTATTGAAAATAAGTCATGAAGAATTTTGGTGCTTATTAGGGAAGAAAGTTAGGCGAGACAGCATATTTTCTATTTTCTAGTAATGCTAACTTTATTAAAATTGTTGGCATCGAATTTTCTGAGAAGTTTTTACCAAAAGTATTTTAAAAATTTCTGTTATTTTAGTTTTTCTTTTCCTATTATTTAGAATCGAATTACAAGAATTGTTTTCCACGACCACTTTTTCCGATACTATTATTGGAAAAGACAGCATTTGATTTGAGTAATTTTGTAAAGAATTTATGGCATCTTAAATGCATAAAATGTTGTATTTTAACTTATTTTACCCGAATTAGTAATATCATTATTTGTATCGTTTCAGGTATAAATAGAAATAAAAAAAACTTAGAAGGTTTATTTTTAAAATGAATTTATATACATATATATGAAAATTAAACTTTTGACTGATTTTCTGGCCAAATTCAAACAATGAAAAATTCTCTTCCATAATAAGAAATTACGAATAAATATGCCTTTGAAGCATTTCTCCATAAATTATTTTATATTAGAACTAATTTTGAACATAAGTCCTGAAATCTTTTTTGACTAAACTAATTTTGTAATTACCCGCACAATTATAATTTTTAAATTAACTGCTACTTAACGAAAAAAATCACACTAGAGATTCTTTGAAAAATTAAAATTAGAAAGCTGCACGATTACAACTTCAATCAAGTAACATATTTAAAAAGACACACACAATATACGTTTATTAATAAAGTGTACCTAGTAATGAGGAAATCCAATTTTCAACATCCACTATAACATCAAAAGACATTATCTACATAAATGCTTCGAATTCTTGAGACTGTAGAAATCACCGAAGAAAAGAAAAGAATACTCATCAATTTTTACAGAATCGCACAAACATTTATTACTACTAATTAGTGCGTAAAGAAACATTAGAAAGTCACTTTGAATGAATAAATCACTAAAAGACAGAGTTAAGCTCATTTTGCCATTTTCTTGCTGATATTACATAATTAACGAATCCTATTGTGTGGAACAAAAGGTAATGTTCCGTCTGAATCCTCAGGATTTATTAAAGATTTTTCCGAGAAATTAGAAGTCGGAAATTAAGAAGTTCCGAGGAGATCGGGAAACTTCAAAGGGCACAATTAATTTAAAGAAAGAATCATTACAATCCCTTTCAGGTCAAACGCAAATGCCACAGAATCGACCACTAATTTATTGAAATTCGAGGCGAAGTGAAGTGAATTACACTCCTGACTATTTTCGAGGAGGCATAGTTATTTATAAAGTGCATAAACTTCAGTAACAAGCTGTTAATGTAAAAATGTTGCATTTTCTTTTCTAATTTTGTAAGTTAAGAATGTTTTCGATTTTTTTTTTTTTTTTTTTGCGAAATAAAGCGTGTAACTTTTATCCCGTTAAATAACAAATATATTTACTTTTATTTCAGTCGCGTGGCTTCAGTAGCCTAGTGGTCATGGTTTCGGATTCGTGACCGGCGATTTTCGTGCAGTCGTGGATTGGATCCTTGTTTTGAGCTCTGATGCCACTAAAGACTCACCGTATAGTGAAGATGATGCTTGTTAAGCACATTTGAGCCTCAACAAATTTAACGTGCATCGTCCCCGGCTTTTGACATGATGGAGTTTCAGTGGAATCAAGACTCGCACCCGCGACTCGCCGAAAACTGTGGACGCTAGGCAGCGATCATGACCATTAGGCTACCACGGACACATAGTTATACTTTACAAGAATACCACCCTGAAAAAAAAACCTTGTCGGTTCTGACTAGTCTATTGTGGGTTATGACATGGTCTCATAACCTGCAGTAGATCAAGTTATTAAAACAGTTGATCGGAAGAACAATCTATCATTAACTTCTAATTTTCACTCGCATGTATTAAATATAAGCTCACGAATAAATTAATTTTTACTTTAAATCATACTACAGAAAAAATCTTCCTAACTTTACGTATTTTAATTTCATATCATTATATATAATATATATATATATATATATATATATATATATATATATATATATATATCTTTTAGTAGTGAAGATTGTCATAACTACTTTGTTTTTAAATTCATTATATGTATATTTCATATCATACATGGCGAGAAAGCCCTTGTATCAAGATAGTCATTGAAAAAAAATTCCCTTTTCATATTTCGCAAATTTCATTGCAGTTGAACAAAATTGATATCATTGAATTTTTTTTCTAACTGACTTTTCATCTCAAAATAAGACTAATTTAAAATTTTATAAAATATGGGAATTTAAAAAGTGGTACCTCTTCATGTTAGATTGTAATAAGACAATTGACTTTATAATTTTTCGATGCAACTCTATTCGAAGATATTTATAGTAACTTATGCATTGTTATTTTTCCCATTCAAAAATGTTTTTTTGAAGTTCAAAAAGTAATATTGTTGTAAAAAATATTAATTGTTAAATTCTGTTTCAAAAAATAAAATAAAGGATTCGCAATAAACCAAAATATTTTACTGCTTAGAATATTTATATCTTAAAATCCTCAAAATCTAAATTTCATATAATTGCTTTTTATAGAGTAGAAAATAATCAAAATTTAAACAGCGATTGCAAATCACAGACTTTAAGGGACTGTATATTTGTTTATAACTGTTACTTTTATTCTGCTCTCAAGAGGGTAAAAAAAAAAGAGACTAAAGTAAGGCATTTGACTTACTTTTGAGCAACCACATCAATATAAAAATATTTTTTTTTAATTAACACAAAACGAAATATGAAAATATTAAAATAAAAACGAATCAGATAAATGTTTGTAAAAAAATTGTAACTGAACTTTAAAAATGCTCTTTAATCGTTTGTTTAAATTAACCTATTAAAGATCCCAGTTGTTTCTCCGAAACACCTCTGGAATTAATGATTACTTTCGAAAGAAATTTTAGGTATAAAAGTTACTACAGATGCTATTTAACAAAGTGCCTTTTATAAATATGGCAGCTGTAGAGCTACTGACAGCATTCCATGAACATACATTGAATATTTACGTATGTTGTTTAAACACAGACGCCCACATGGAAGCAATTTTAAGTGTTTACGTTTGTTTGAAAGCATTTAAAATGCCCCGCAGAATTGAAAATGGCACAGATTGTGAAACACGCAGCGATTCATTATATGCATGCAAAAAGTGTGAAAACTGACAAAATTCATCAGCAGATGAATGAAGTGAGTGGACGCGTGGCTCATGTGACATCGGCAGCGAAACAATGATTTACAGAAAGGAGGCATTCAACATTAACCAAAAAATAAAAAACTTAGCTCAATCAAACAATTTCATCACTCAAAATCTTGTGCACTGTGATTTGGAATAGACAGAGGGTATTGTTTGTAGAATTTTTACCTCGGGGTACCGAAATAAATTCGGAGATAGTTTAGTTAAACAGCGTCGTGTAATCTGAAACAAAAGGCATCACATGCTCAGTAAAGGTATTGTTTTGCTGCATGGCAATGCTTGTTCAGATGTTGCTCCCAACACGAGATCTCATAACCATCAAATATTGGAATAAAATGATTCCCCTCAGTATAGCCCTGATCTAGCTCCCTATGGCTACATCTTATTCTTTCATTTTGAAATGTGTTTCGTTGACCAGTGCCAAAAGGACAATAATGATTTCTTTGCAACGTGCTGCAATGGTTAGCCGGCAGATTGCTTTGGCGGCAGATTGCTATGAGGATGGAATACAGAAGCTGGTTGTACGATATATATGCCTTAAAAGTGGAGGTAACTATGTTGAATAGTATATTTAGGAACGAGGTTCTTAGAAAAATAAAATAGTAGAAAAAGCTGCATTTCTTTTATAAATATCAAAATGATACTTCCTAAAAAAGCGTGTTGATATTTAGAGCATTATTTATTTAACTTTGCGAAATCGAATCTTAAGGAAATTAATTAATATATTCTTGAGCCTCATAACTTAATTCCCCTTAAGCTACTTATAGTGATGTTAACTTTATCGAACTGACATGAGAAAGGTAAAAGTTATTAAGGATGTCTCCTCTGTTTTTCTGACAATTGTCTTTCTACATGCATCTTTATTCTAATAGACTGATATTTTTTTTTTACCAAACGGGAAAACCGTACGAGTTAGAAATCTTAAAACCGATTGCAATTTAGAATGCTCATATTATGTAAATATTTATTTATTATTTAATTAAAAGTATTGAATAACCGTAATTTAAATTGCGTTTTTAAAATTTGTAATAGATACTCTTGTAAAAATATTTTCTAATATTTAGATTAATGTATTATTAAATACAAAGCTTAAAACTAGAATAATAGCTAGATTTTATTCCTGAATATTTCAAAATAACAACGAATAAATAAAACGCCTCAAATATTATAAATATTCAAATCAAGAGCCGTTTAAAATTTTATTTAGGAATATTATTCAAATTGAATTGATTTGGAATATTTCACAAAAACTATAAAATTTAGGATTCATTAACACTTTAATGTTTGAAGATAATCAGCCTCATCTAGCATATTTATTTTAAGAAAATTATTTTTGTCTAAGCGTTTTAAAATAATTATTACCGAGCAATATATTGCAAAAGGAAACGAACTAATAAGCAACCAGAAAATTATAAACAAAACTCATTTTCCGTTCTTTAAATTAATCATTTCCCGGCAATTCTTTTGTATTTAACAGCAAATACTGAACACTGTAGTTTGTCATTTGTCTCCTTAGTCATGCAAAACTATTTTCATAAATTAGCTTAGTTAAACTAAGACGCTTCATTTTCTAATTCTTTAAATCGATTAACATTCATTTATGCAGCAAGAAACACTTCAATTAATGAGCGTTTATGTAAATTTAAAAACAGTTCTTTTTGGAGCTTTCAACGAAAGGAATGTATAATTTATCAAAATGATACTCTTGTCTAAATCGATATGGCGAAGGAATGATTTAAATAATATTCTTACAGAATTCTATGAAATCTGTAACAAAATTTACTACTTGAAATGTATTTTCCTATTATAAATGAAATAAAAAGAAGAAGAAATAATAACTTTAATAATAATAATAATCTAGAGAAATTTAAATTTAAATCAGAGAAGATATACAAAGCACGAGAAAATACTTCAGAAATTTATTTATTACTAAGTTATTCATCTTTTCTCTTAATGAAAAATAATTTATAGATAGTTAATTGTTACCGGTATTATTCATTTAACGTTTCTATTAACTTTAATAAAACTTGTGATCAGGAAGAGAGAAGAGATTCAAACTATCCATTGGGTAAAATGGTTTTAAAATTTTTCCATTATGACACATGGAAATTTAATCATCTTTAAATAGAATTATTATCATTGATAAATGTATATAAAATGTATAAATTTATTTTTCTGTTATTTATTAATAATAATTACTCTTTTAGTACTTTTTAATCTATTATTCTATCAATCTGAAACATTCTATTATGAAATCATTCTTAAATGTGCACATTAAGTGAACAAAATCGTAATCCAAAAAATGAAAATAAAATGAAATATTCCATAACATTTTTTTAAGTATTGTAAAAAGCTTGTTTCCCCCTCTTTTTTAAATAAGTGTTTAGCTGTAGTTCTACTTAAAATTAAAGATTTTACCATTCAGTGATTTAATAATAGTCCTCTAGATTATACTTCTATCAAAGAAAATATTATTGAACCCCTTATCAATCTAGAATAAAAGAATTTTTTGTGATAAAGGTAAAAATCATATTCTTCTAGAGTTGTTTTCATTTCATTGAGCATCGCCATCAAAAGAGTGGTTAGAGGATAATATGAAGACATGAAACATTAACATTCAGTAATGCATATAAATTTAACAGACATTTGAAAGCATTTTAGATTACGAAAGCAAGAATTAAAAATAATAGTGATTAAACTGTTTCTTCAAAGTTATACAGTTTTAATTGTTGAATATTATTTATGTACAGAGTGACATTTTTCTTTAAAATATTTTTCATACTAACAGTGAAACGAATTTGTATTCAGTGAGCAATTAATATCAAAGGATGAAATTTTAAAGCTGATACTAGGCAAGAATTATAAAATTGTATTAGTCGTCAATCGACGAACAATTAAAACTTCTTTTTCAAGATAGTTATTTTCTCAATGAATGAGTCGGTAAAAGTACGTTTGATTCGTAACAATTTATTTTACCTAATGCATTTTAATTGAAGGAAATATCAAAATGCGTATAAAGATTAGTAAAATAACAACCATTTTTTCTCTTGTACTACTGAAAATTAGAATTGGTATATTCTTAACAAAAACCCTAGTACTTGATACCGAAAAATTGTTAAAACTTGATATATTTCCTTGATATTGAAACACTGCTCACCAACAGTTTCGGACAAAACTCATATTATTTGATGTATATGTTTGAAACTCTTCTATAAATCTGAAATAAATCTAAAAGTACTTTTAGAAGTTCAGCTACTGCTATTCAATAGCGCCATAAACTATATAGCATTGCTTTGGAGGAATGTTCCGCTAGCGTGCAGTTCGCAAGGCGTTGATGTGAGCAACACAACATCTGGCAACACACTGATGTCTTGCTGTGATTGGTCGTGCTAATCTTTAAGCTGAAGAGGAGCTTAGTTGCGTGAGGGCTGCTTGTCAACATACTGAGTAATGGCGGCTGTAGACTAGTTTAACCGTGTTCTGCAACGAATTTGACTTGTTCCAGCCAAGGATTTGAAGAGAATTTAAATTGATGGTACAGTATGGACATAGAGTAGCGAGACATGCTTATATTTAGATATTTGTGAAGTAAATCCCCATATTTCATGCTTTAATTATTCGACGGATTACATGTCTGTGACAATGTGATATGTTTTTATCAGATTATCATAAGCTTAAAATCCAAGATGAAGATTGATTAAGTATAATCTTAAGTAATGAAGAGGATTGTGAATGAATTAGTTCTAAGCCACGCATCACACTTTTGGTTTTAAGCTCTTTAAAGAATAAAATTCATGAACGAATAGTTATAAGCCCAATTACAGTTCCTGTTTAGAATATTTTAATTACATGAAGTGTTTTTTCATTTCCAATAAATTATCTCATAAGAAGGGGCTAATAACCTTTGTTGCTTAATATACCCCAAAAAATGAATTAATTAATCAAGACCTGCGAAAATGCAAGGATATGATTTTTATTAAAAATAAACACAGAAAATGTGAAACTTTTCAATGTTTGATTCTGAATAGTTGTGAATCTCTTTGAAAGCTTAAATATTACTAAATACATTTAATTTATATTCTGATGAACGATCTAATAATAAATAAAAGCAATAACGCACTTTTATCAAGAAACTAAATGAAACTAAAAACTACTTGAAAAAAATTATT
The DNA here is from genome assembly GCA_019974015.1 of Nephila pilipes. Taxonomy (NCBI): domain Eukaryota; kingdom Metazoa; phylum Arthropoda; class Arachnida; order Araneae; family Nephilidae; genus Nephila; species Nephila pilipes. The sequence continues at coordinate 97,658 of BMAW01104572.1, read as the reverse complement.
AATGGTTTCGTTTCATTAATTTGAGTTTTTAAAATATTTCTAATGTAGAAAAATGTTTTTGGAAACATTTTGAATATCAGGATTTCACAATCTCTATAGGCGATTTTTTTTTCTCACATTTGTTTCGTATTTTTTAAAACATCTACGTTTAGTTAAAAATTACTGAGTATATAATTTAGTAGATAGGTCAACGAATTCTTTTTTTATTAAAATCATTCATATTATTTTTTATCACCAAGGTATCACAATATGTTGTGATTAATCATTCTTTAATAATTCTGAATTTTAAACTTTCCGCGCAGAGTGTATAAAATGAATGGAGAAATTTAATTATGGTTTCACTTAAAACGTGCTTATTTTATGGAAAAAATACTTTTAATGCTTCATAGAAACAATAATCTATACAAAAAAAATTTAAGAAATTAGATTTGCTGTCAATAATTCACTTACATATGTTTTTCCATTAATTCTTAAGAGCAATTCAGCAGTATATCCAATTGAGAAATGATCCACAGAAAAATATTTTTCAAAAATATTTTTTTAAATGAAAATGTTTTCCAAAATTAAGCTTTTTCTTAGAATTAAGGCATGAAAATCTGATTCTCTGCCATGCTATTCATTTTCTCTTGCTGCAACATTGTGAATATGAAAGAAATATTAATGATTAAAAATCAAGAGGAACACACATAATTTTTCTTAATAAAAAGCTGCCAAGTAATTGAAGTATAACATTTTATAAACTTTTTTAATTTTGCAAAAATATAGCACCTAAGACTATTTTACACATATGTTATATTATAACATTTTTAAATAGTGAATAACAGGAAAAAATTGCTAATAACTCTGAAAATATACATTTAAGTTTCTATCAAATTAATTTATCACATCTTTAGGTAAATATATAAATTAAGAAATCTAAATTGACTCTTAGTTTAAAAAAATCTTTATTAGAAATAAATCTTAAACTAATAAATTATTCTTAAATCAATTAAGAAGTATTGAAATAATATCGTATTTTTTTTTTATATTTCATCAATAAAGAATAAGAAAATCTAAATATGTTGATAGAATTTTAAATAGTGGTTTTTATCCACCTCTGTATAATTTCATGCATCTTAAAAACTTTATGTACACCTCTTTTTAAGTAACAATATCAAATCTGAATACGGCCCATTCAAAATTTTCTGTTTTCATATTAGTCAATATTTAAGATATTTATTAAATTCTAATAATAAATATACCAAATAACATTAAGAAACCACTTTAATACTGCATTCTGAAAACATTTCTCAGTAAATACAAGTATTATTATTATTTTTAAGGTAAGAAAAGTAGAAAAAAAACTGTTGGAAACTTGATAAACATCTTTGAAAAAAGATAAGAAAATTAAACAGTATTTGTTGAGTAGATAAAATTACAAAATTGCTAAGAGAATGTTATTCTTCCGAAAGTGTTTTTTTTTTTTGTTATAAAACTAATTAAGTTAAAAATTAATTCCTTTATTTTTTATCACAAAATTAATATTGTTAATTCTTACAAAACATTTATAAACAACAAAAAGTCTTTGTCATAAAAATATAACTGTTCCAACATTTTTAATTACTTTTAATTTACTTGGGTTCTTATACATATTTAAGCAAGTATTTAAATCGATTTCAAAATATTTAAAATTACCTTCATATCCAACTGAATTTGGACAAAACTCATACATCATTTATTTCAACATAGCGTTTGTTAAATAAATTTCAACAATCACAAATATTATTCTAAATATACTTAAATATTTTGGCCTTATATTAAGAATAACATAGTTTTTATGCAATACTTATAGCATGATGTAATGGATTTCATTCAAAATAAGGATGCTAATGATTTCCTAAAAATATCATACAGGACTTTTTTTCCAAGGCTCATTTTGCTTATTATAAAACAGGTAATTTTTTTTCAAAAAGATAATTTTCCTTTTTTTTTATTTTATCTTTTCTTGGTTACGCTTATTAAGCTGCTTCGGTTTGTCGGTACCCCATATTTTATTTCATTCATCAAGTAAAAGTCTGAATAAAGAAAAAAGTAAATGATTATAAAAATCATTTTATTTCTACAAATGATGTCTTGTGCTCCAGAAAAGGAAACAAAACTCGTTATATAGGATTAATTTGAGATAATAATTTCAATGTTACATTTTAAATGAGATAAAACCAAATTTTTTATACCTAATTAGACATGTATGATACTATTATGTTTGGTTCTACTTTTATGCAACATATTTTAGAAAATGTAGAAAGAGAATCAGGACTGTATTTTTTGTAATGGGAAATAAAGAGTTTTTTCATATATCTTCAGATTTAATAGCTTCTTATTTTTAATTAAACAAATGTGTTCTTTTAACTAAAGAATAATTGATTATCCGTAGTCATTGAAGAACTAAAAAATATATCTGTTTTTATTAAGACTGAAATTAATGAATAAAATAAAACTTCTTGAATAACTGTTTTACTTTTCTATTGAAACTCTCTTTAAAAATTATTATACTTACTTTAAAAGTAAAGGTTGTAATTAGAAATTTTTTAGATTTTGTTCACATTCTTCTTTTTCTTTACTGAGTCAATAAAAGGAGAGATAGACTTTTCATTTTAATAGTTATAGTAAAAATAAACTTTTCTTTAGCATTCTAAATCAAATTTTTGTAAGGGTGATATAAGATTTTATTTTGAGGTTTTTAAAAATATTTAAAAATAATGATCCTTTAAACATAAAATATTCAAAATAGAAAATATTTTTCGCGAAAATATTTTAACACTTTATTTTGGATACTTCTATATTAATTAATTTCATATAATTTGGTCTTATATTTATGATATAAATCTTTTTAAAATATTGGTTCGAAATAATAAAATGAATTAAAACTTTAAGAATCTATCAGAAAAATTTATGTGGAAGTTTCATTAAGATATATATATATATATATATATATATATATATATATATATATATATATTCTAAATAATAATTTATAAGATATGAATAATGTTGAGGTAAACTTTGTGTAAAATAAAAAGAAAGGAAGTGAGACTATTATTTATAGATTAAATATGAACCTAGAAATTATTTGATTACTGATTTCTAAATATCTGAAAATTCCTCTATATTCTATGTGAGTTGTTTTCAACGAATAGTTTGAAGTACTTTCTTTTGCAAACTAAACATTTCCTTTCTTCATGAAACAGAAAATAAGGGTATTTACAGAAATATATGTTAGGGGAATTTGAAACAATACAATATTTTGTAATTCCAATAATTTTTACAAATATATGTTATATGTTTTTCTAAATTCGCCGTATCTTAAATTTCAAATTTATCATGTAAGATGGCGTTTGGATTTTTAAATACATGCCTTAATATAAGAATATTTCAGTTTCTGAATAAATTTGTTGAAAAATCTTAAATATAAGGCCCTAACATATTTCGCTACATGAACAACATATGTTATTGAGAAACTATACGATATAAATTTTTGCCATATTTTCTAATACATAAAAATGTTAGGATGAGCTTTAAAGCAAGTCAAATGTATTCCTATTTCAGAAATTTATTCATAAGTCATTAAAAATTCTGTATGATTTTAAATTAAAAACTACGTTAAGCCAATAAAATTTATGCTGTTATTTGAATACGACGCATTTCCATATCTATATACATACTTAGTGATTCTACAAAATGTTATGTGGGTTTTCAAAATATTTTTTCGCGTGATAAAATATATGATAATAGTAATTTATTTATTTCAAAAGTAACGTGCATAGATTAGTAGATATCTATTACGTTATCAGATTACAAAGGAATATCTGTTGCGGCTTGTTTCATATAGACTCATATGTTGCGAAGCCAGAGTTATAGTAGAAACTATAGTATTTTAAATAGCCTACTAATTGTTGAGAAACACAGGGTGTCTGTCCACTTAAGTTTTACTCCGCATTGACTTAAGAACGGTGGTAACTTTAGCCTTAAATATGATATTTAGGCATAGTAAGGAAGCTATGTGTACAGTGTGAAATCGGTTAAAGAGCCGTTTGGCGGCGGATTACGTTCCTGTTGCAAAAACACCCAAGGGATAACGGAAAATGCCAATTACGAAATAGTAGAATATTTTTAATTCAATACAAGACACTTTGCGTACAATAATGCTAAGAACGTGTAAACTGCGCGTTTATTTGGTCACAATTTACCATACCAGTAAGGTTAAAAACGCACAATATTTTCGACCGAAAACCGACTTACGTCATTGTTAAGTGGTAAGGAGCATAATTCACGTTCAAAAAGATCGTAGTTCAAAAACCGCGTCACTATGTGTTGTTGACTATGTTGAAAAATCGACTTCTATACTGTTTGCTGATCAAGCAAACTCATCTCTGAAGACGCACTAAACTAAATCCAGTTGCAGGTGTGTTCGACCCCTCTGCTAATGTTGCAGTATCTTAAAAGACGTATTATGATTCGTGCGCCTGCATGACACTTGATATGCAACAAAACAATGGCGTATAAACCGTTATTTACTGGGGGAGGGGTTATATTTTAAAAACGCATAGAGGAAAGCTAACCATACGTTAAAAATCTAAAAAGTTACAGAATTTTTTCAGTTTATTGTTCTGCAGTGGTCACTGCCACAAAATGTGCAGCTTGAAACGAGAGAGAGAGACGAAATTAGAATTGTAGCTGACAGAAACCATATTCAACAACAAATTAACGTTTTACACGTTCTGTTCTGAGTTTTATTATGCGCAAGATATCTTGTACTTAATGGTGACTCTCTTTAACTTTATAATGGATTTTTCTCCTTATCTCTCGATAGAAGAATAGAAATACTAACATTACTGTTTGTTGCCAGGTAGTGCTGTAACCGACCTTGGTCGGTAGTACACAGTTCTTTTAATATACCTTGGCACCACTCTTAAGGCAATAACTGTAACAGTTCTCAAGTTAAAAAGGGGGCTTTCAGGATTTTAAAGAGCACATTGTTCATACATTTAGCAGAGGAGAAGGCACCTTTACAAGACATCTTGTGTGTAGGTTAATATCCATTGACAGTTGTGTTGCTCTTTAATGATTGTTTTAGAAACTGTAATTTAAATAATACTTGTTATTCTTATTTTAAAGATGGGTAATAGCTATATACCAAATAAAGTGCTTCTATAAGAGGCTGCTGTCTGGAAATATATAAAATGAGTAATTTTCCAAGGAGATATTTTCACAGCGGTTGTGAAAGATCCGGCAATATATTTTAAATTTTGATTTGGTTGTGCAAATTTTAACAATGGAGCTCATGTCTTATTGTACGAGATATTTGTTTTATTTACGCACTTAAATGATACGATACATTACAGACAAATACATAAAATAAAAGTTTGTAAAACTTATTTAAATTTATACATGGTTTTGTAAGTTCAAATTACTTGTACTTATGAAGACTGACTTAAATACAAAAAGTGATACATAAGAGGGATTCATAATGCATACTCTATAACAAAAAAAAAAGAAAAAAAAAAAAACTGACTCGCCAAGAAGGAGTTGACCGAGGAGAGAAAAATTAGCGGAAAGGAAAATTATGTACAGAATAAAAAATTATTAAAATTTCAGAAAAAATTAATGATTTATTTCAGAGTTACATAGTTACAAAGTAACCAGTTCAATAATGTGTTGACCTACCTCTAGCCTGATGCAAGCTGCCACATGACGTGGAATAGAGTGATAAAGCTCACTGATGGTTGCCGTAAGTGATCTGGCATTGTTATCCTGAAAAATAAAGCCAGGGTACTGCAAAAGGAGCGGTAGCAAAACAGGTCTCTAAATATCGGCGACGTAACGCTGTGCAGTAAGTGCACCTCTAATGACGACCAAAGGGGTCCAGCTATCAAGGGAAATGATATCCAAGAGCATAACTCCTGGTTAAAGGCCTGTGTTGCGTGCAACAGTGGAAGCAGGATCGGCACACTGCCCTGGGCGTCTCCAGACACGTCTTCGATGATCGTCAGGATACAATTGGAAGCGGAATTCGTTGCTAAACACTATCCGTTCCCAGTCTGCATCATTCCAAGCTGATAGAACCAAGCACCACTGGAATTTGGCTCGACAGTGTGCAGGCGGGAGTGGCAAGTGGCGTAGCGGTCGGTATGAGCGTAGATTTCGCTCTATCAGCCGTCTGTGAATGATCATGGTGGACACTCGTGTGGAGATCGCACGTCTGATGGTTGATAACGATAAATCAGGCACTGTGACTGCTGATCTGACAATCAGTCTGTCCCCCCGATTTTCTATGGTCCTAGGTCGACCTCTACCAACATGACACGGAAATCTGCCAATGTCCACCAATTCTTGCCAGCATTTTCTAATCGTTTCGAACCATATGACGAGTGATTCTCCGATTTGCCCCACCTGCCTCTTTCAATCCAATGATATGAGCTTTTCAAATTCTGACAGTTGCTCGTAATGAGCTCGAATCCTGCGGCGAGGCATTTTTTCAATAGTTGAAAGGTATCCTAAATCACAATGCAACAGAAAATGTGACTATCAGATTGAGAATCGCTTCTTTTATACACCCACTGTGTGCGCAGTTCCGATGCACCGTAGCTCCCACTATTCATTCATTGGACACTAAATTTTAGTCTTTTGCATGTTCGGTCCAAATGCCTTTGCATACGAAATTTCATTACAATCGGGCAACTCCTTCTCGGTTCGTCGTTTTTTTTTTTTTATTTTGTTTTAGAGCGTAATTAGAAACAGAGACTAACAAAAAGTTTAATTAAAACGAGGATATAAGACAATAAGGTGATTTATGTAATCAAATTTTTTATTCATTTCTAACACAGTATAACTCTTTTATTAATTAGAGAAAATGTTATTTTTTCATCAGTTTGGATTAATTCCAATAAAGTTGAATTATGCTCAAGCCAATTGATTTATGGAATAAATAGTGACAATGTAAATATTTATGAAGTTAAATAGCATTATTATAGACTCTACATAATCTGTCCGAGAGGGAGAGAAGACAGAAAATAATTTACATTAGCTTACCAATAAATGGAAAAATAGTTACTGACATTAAAAATATTTAACGCTTGCAAGCTGGTGAAATTTCTTTTAGGGTGTTAACATAATCCTAATTTATATCTAACTTAAATTTTTAATTATTTTCTTCTGATTAATAAGAATGTAGGTCAATAATAAATGGAAAGGAAACCAAACTTAGAAACAAGCAATAAAAAGTTTCTGAAAGGAACAAGCTGAAAGAATAAATATAAATAAAATTACCAATAATCACATCAGAAAAGTTTTAGAAGGAACAAGAAAATCTGATCATTTGATGATAAACAGCCAAATATGTCAAAATCAAAACGCTTAACAGTTTGAAAGGTATGACTTTTACTACAGTTGGCTTTCATGAAATCAAAGTATATATTATTTTTTTTTATGACAGTCCCTAAGAAATTAAATGATCTGTACTTTGCAACTATACTATTGAAATAAAACTTCATTTCTTCAAACTTCAGCACTTTTTAGATGGTGACTATTAACTTTTGTACTTTTTGTAATAGTTTCAGGTATTCAGCATTTATTTTGCTAGATATAGTATATATATATATATATATATATATATATATATATATATATATATATATATATATATATATATACTCTCTCTGCTCTCTCTATATATAATGTCAAATTACATCTATTTTATTTATTAGATCATAAAATCTGTTTAATAAACATACCTGTTATCATAAATCTGTCAGAAATAAACCCTACCAGTCTAATAGACGTCATGAAACCCATTATTATCCCTTCATCTTATACCATGTGATCGGGAGAAATCCCTGCCTTAAAATCTATTGAAAGATAAAATTCTCTCCTTTCTCTGCTCTTCTGTTGTAATCGAGAAGGAAGAGCTGCGTCTCTTACCTTCTTCAAAATATATATACTTTATTGCCTCTCTCTCTCAGTGAAATTAACAAACAATCTGGAATGACAAATGACTTTTCATTTCAATCATGCATTTGGAATGTATTATTTTTACTTTATTTAGTAATACTTAAATTATGTATATATATAAATATTTATATATATATATATATGCTCCAATATGTTTTTCTTTTAATTCGGCTATCAATTAAAAAAATAGGAGATTCTCTCTTTATAACTAAGTTATAAGAGCTTAATTTTCAACACCTCCGTTACATAATTAATGCTTTGATAAATTCAAAATACTCTTATATTTCTCCGAAAGTTGATTATCAAGGATTTTTACACGGGGACTAATCAGTATAAAATATTTTGAAACAAAAATACATTTGTATAAAAGATTCCGATGTAAAAATGCATCTGTACATAAATGAACATGCAGTTAATGTCTAGCTGGAAGCATATTTTTTCGAAAAAGATTTTCAAAATAGAACATTTATATGTACGAAAATGCACATCTTCTAATCCTCGAATAATCAATGATACTTTTTTTCAAATATATTTCAAATATCTGCAAACAATTTCTTCCTGCAAACTATTTAGGACCAGTTCGAGGAATGTCTTTCCAAAATCGGAATACCTACGCGCTTACTTAACTCCAGTAGTGACAGGAACGTCTTCACTTAAACGCGAATTTGTCCAAGAAACTCGTCGCACAACTATCCCGCCCAGAAATTAGACCTGCCTGGGGAAAGGAATAATTTAAACTGTCAGAAACGCACAAATACCACCCGGAAGGAAACGCCAAGCGAGAAAGGGCCCAGAGCGTGTCCTCCTATATGTCACGGCTGTTGCAATAAACCCAAAGCAAGGGCATATCTTTCCTACCAGGAATTAACGATGTCTTCCACCTCTTATCATTTCCCCTTGCGATATGAAGCTTCAATAGAACTTGTCATCGCTTCGGGAGCGTTGATAAAGGCTTTTACCATTTCTCTGACCACCGATGGAGGGGCCATTTGTTAAGGCTACCGGCCAGCAGATGTCAATTGTTCCCTCCATTCCGTGGCCATTCCGGACAGCGATAGATTTCGAATAAAGATACGAGAGATATATTTAGAAATATCGCAATTAAGGATTCGCAGCCTTAGGGTGAAAGTGTCATTCTTCCACAGATAGTTTGGAGACAACCGCAGCATATTCAATGACCCGTGTACAGAGATAACTTTCTTTTGGAAAGGCTGATGTTGTGTATCCTAAAATTGATTAGCAACAAGTGGAATATATGTAGAGACAGTCACTGAACTGATAATTGAACCTTAATTTATTAGAACGAAATTGGTATTCGTATTGATCACACAAGTAAATGAATTATATAGTTTTATAAAATTTTACTACGATGATTTATTTGATATTAAACCGATTTAACAGAAATGGAAGCAATGCATAAAATAAGAAATAACATTTTTCAATTATGTGATTTAATTCTTTGTTAGTACCTAAGATTTTGTTTTTGACTTTTTTATTTTACCAAAACCAATGATATTCAGAACCAGTTTGTGTACCCTTATATTAATTATTGTTGCATTGAAATTAATTACAAGCCAGAGTACCTTAATTATGTAAGGAATACCTTTTTGAAAAATTCTTTTAAAGGTATTTTCTTTGGAATTCTATGAATGTGAATGTTTGAAATAAAAATTAACAATACTGATCCGAAGGTAAGAAATATCTTTCCTTTTGAATTTAAAATAATAAAAGGTTTCTCTAAGAATCTCTGGATCATCAAAATAAGTTACGCATTTATGTTCCTCAATACAGTAAAATAAATTTAATTTTTTTTTTTCGTTATTTTGAAATGTCTCACATTATACATTTAAAAATGGGGAAATAGTTTGAAGGTAAAAATCATTCTAAAAAGAATGTATAATAAAAAGAATCAAAGGATCTATTAGTAATTTCCGGATATAAATTCGTAGAAAACAAGCGACATGAATGAAAGGAATAGTGGGAAAAAAATTTTAATAACTAAGAAATGCGGAGGCGGTTTTGGAATCTTTAATATAATAGCGGGAATTAACAAACTGCGTAAAAAAAAGGTAAGATAAATCTCAGTTATAAAATATTTAACCTTAACTTTTTTTTCTTTCCATGAATGATTTTCGAACACAAAAAAAAAAAAGAAAAACATTATTAGTAAATTAGCTACAATGTTTCAATTAATTTATGTTTTTTCTTCTCATTGATTCGGGCTGTATGTTGTGTAGGACTCAAAAGTCCACTTAGCACAGACAATATAACTCGTAATTTTGAGTCTGAAACAAAAATGGAATCATGTCCTCGTAATTTTAAGGCCTCAGATTGATAATGAAGCCAGGAGATTTGTATGTGAGTTCGGAACCCATTCTTTACAGCTACATAACACTAATAGGAGGATTTTATTAGTCCAAAGGGTTTTTTTCCACACCAACCTGCTACTCGCTGAACTTTTGAAATACCAGAACCAAACTCGCCCCTATCAGTTACTCATAGGACTCGATTTGCCAAACAACCAAGTGACTGTGGCCATTATGAAAACAGTAAATGTAGCCTTACGAAAACATTAAATATAAGGAATTCCTTTCTAGGCAGGTCATATAATGATAAGTTTATCATAGTCAGCTGACCACTGATTTAGACATATGCCTTCGTTCCTTTGATTGATAAGACTGCTATTTCTAACAATACGAATAAATGATATATTTAAATAAGTATTCATGGGTTTCTTCAGGAAATGAAGAAGTACATTTTTCTCTAAAAATTAAAATAATTTTTAGAATTTATTTATTTTTCAAAACTCATAAAAAGTAAATTACCAATTAATCAAATAAATAAATTTTAATAAACAGTTTTAATTAGCGTAGTTAGATTCTTTTGTAATTACTTAGAAATACTAATTGAACTTATTGGTCAAAAATTACATTCGTTACATTAATTTAAAATTTTAGAATTTTTTGCTTATTAATACAACTCAAAAAAAAAAAGAATACAAAGGAAGCCTACTCGTACTTTAGTGACTCATCATATAAAACACATTAAAATGCTTTAAGAATGTAATTCAGCTCACGTATCATTTCTAAATATAATATTCATTTTTGATTACTTTTAGAGCAATAAAAAAAAGCCTAAGAAATTTATCATAAAGGAAAAATTTGTATGGTTTTTTTTGTTCGGATTCTTTTTAAGAAAAAAGGAAAAAATATCATATTCTTTCCAATAAATAAATACATGTAAAATAAAAATTAATAGAAACTTGAATTTTCTGATTAGTTATTGTTAAGTGATTTTTTTAATATAAAAAAAACAGAACAACAATGTCAAAAGATATACTCGCTCCTCATTGGTTATTCTTAATTTTCTTCTCAGTTTATTTCACTGCATTTCCTTCCAAGTAATTTGTTTATTTGATGCCTTATTTTACCGTTCACTTTAGAAGTCCTTTGAAAAATGAATTCTGTTTCGCCGTGCAATTCAGGAACCTATCTAAGCTCATGGAAATCATCGTAATTGTCATCTGTAGCAAAGTTTCTCAGCAATTACACAAGCAAAGACATTCATTTTACGTTGCGGAGAGCTATTTAAATCCTGGCTTTACTTTCTTATATATTTCTGCCGGCTCATGAGTCTCGAAGTCATTTTGATGCTGTGAAAAGTCTTTTAATCACGCTCGCTTCTCCCCAGGTTTGCCGAGCGAGTGAGGAAAAGAATTTTGTCTTTGAGATTAAGTCGGGTTTAACAACATATGTTCACTACTCTTTGCATATTCATTGTGATGTAATTACAACTTAATTTTCTATTAAATTAGCAACAAAGACTTGTTAAAGTAAACAGCATATGAGTCCGTTTCCAGCGGGTTTGCTTTAAACTGAACCTGGGCAAGCACTGAATAATCCTTTTACTTATATTACATTGAAAAGGATTTATTAAAATTGCTACAATGTAAACACTAATGTATGAAAGTGGAGATCATTGTATTAAGAATTCGAGAATGGAAAATGATATTATTTTAACTCATAAAATATTTGAAGCAGCTTTAATTTGGAAATTAAATACATCTTTTATAAATAATAAAATTTCATTTGCAAAATATGAACTCAAAATCCTGGTTCAGCTCCTTGTTAAATGTTTCATGTTCACGACTATGATTACTAAGACAAATACGTTAAATTATTTTGTGACTATATAACTTGCAGTTTTAAATTAACCTTTAGAGAGTTGATAATAAAATAATGGATTACATAGAGAAACGAATGGCTAGTTTTGCAGTCAAATACTAATAAATCAGAATTGACAAAATTTAATTTATATTAATTAAATTTTAAAGCCTTCCCTTTTAAAAAGATTATATTTTGTTGCTAAATATTTAATGGTAAATAGCTCATATTTTATGCCTATATTTTAAAACTTTCATTTTCATTTCCAGTAAGCTCATATTTTATGAGGTTAAGTATCTGTGTAACTTATTTATGCAACAAGTTTTTTTTTTTCAGTAACGTATCCCGTATTCCAGTTATATTGTTATGGCATATTTGTACGCGATTTTATTTTTTCATATTTTACATTTATGTGGGGTATAGAAAAGAAGGTCCTATAGCAGACCTAGCTAAACTGTAGCCTGGCTTGTTTCAACCTATGGCCCGTGATGCTAAGTTATCTGTGAACAAAAGTTTAAACTTTCATTGTACATAAAAATACCAAAGAACATCCTACTATGAGTCCTTCGTATTATATCCCAATATTTCAGTTCATGGAAAATCAACTACCATCAAAATGTTTCATCTAGATTCTTGTTCGGAAACTATTAGAGCTCATTTCTAAAATTCACACAGCCTGTCTTACATGAGGGGGCGATACACAATGTATACTTAACTAACAATTCTACTAAAGTGAGAGAGGGAGGGTATGCGACGTGCAGATCGTGCAAAATAGATTTAACCCAAAAGCGTATGGTTCAGACTGACTGACTTCTTGGTATCTTTAGCACCAGAATTGAGTTGTAACTGCATATAAGTTTTTAACTTTACATTTCATGCAAATACATTTAATTCAATAAAGCATAATTTCCCTTAATTTAGTAGAATGTTCTTAATTTCTCTAATAGGACTCAGGTTGATTAGTCGCTTCTTGCAACTTGAGAGGTGAAAGTAAAAGTTTTTAACATGAGAATTTGAATTGGAGTTAAAAGAGCCAAAATTAATAAGAAGTTAATAAATCGAATTCTTCTTAGACATACTAACACATAATATGGCGCTCCCAAATAAAACTCAGTTCCAAAGTGACCTACAAAGTCTGAAAGGTTTGACAGGTCTGTACTATATTATCAATTTTACTTTCCACAATGCTTTATCAAAATGATCTTAACTTTGACTTAACATTTCTTATTATTTTCACAAAAAAAGAGAGTTGTATTATATTATCTGTGCCATACTTTACTATTGAAAATAATATTCACATTTTTACCTGCTGTTTGATAGTGTAGAGAAAAAGCAAGACAGAATCCTACTTTTTTATCTTCATAGTTATGTAATATATATACTTTCGCAGCTGCTTTTCTTTGGTGATACTTATATTTCCATCACACTTTCCTGAAACAGTAGATTTTCTTCTAAAAATTGATCCCCTTTTTGTGTTTGTGTTCCTGCATTCATGGATATAAAACAATGAGAAGATTCTTTCAAGACTGAAGAAAAAAAAAATTCAGATTCTTACTAAGCGGCAGGCATAGCAGATAAAAAGTTCGACTTAAGTTATGACATTTTTTGAATTGTGCCTAGAGCAAGCTGCTTCTTATTTTAGGAACAAAAACACACACACAAAAAATTTGAAGCCCAGACAGAATTAATTTACTGCCCTGAGCAGACTAAATGTGCATTTCTCCTCACTGCTTGAGTCAATAGTAATATTCTGACTTTTGAAACTTTTTAAATTACGAAATTCCAGACATTTTTTTTAAAACTCAGAATTGCATTAATTTCAATTTTAGATGCATAATTTTATATATGAAACTGAGTATTTTGGGTCTCTTTTCTTATGTTTATCCGGGTGATTCTTTGTGTAATTCTTTTCTTAATATTCTTATATATTTACATCAGTTCACTTAATTTATAAACAGAGGCGGGGTTCATCAAAATTATGTTTCTTTCAATAAGATTTAACAATTAGAATCAATTTTTTTCGATCATCAATTCAAGTCTTAAATTTTATTTATCATATTTTTCTAAATTGAAAAAGGCAATACAATTTTTCACCTTCATTAATTGCTTATAAATCCATTTTTAAGAGTCTAAAGAAAGCGAAAAGCTTACGTATTTTAAATAGTTTACATCACTGCAGATTAGTTAACTGATATGAATTAAAGTTGTCAAGAGCAAGTTTTCATAACCGGTTATCTACAGGAATCATCAAGTAAATCCAAAGTTTGAATGAAAATAATAATAATAAATTCACTGTCTCTTTTTCTTTGAAAAATAATAAGATCTTACGTTTTCTTCATTTTATAATAGCTATAAATTATAGTTGCACTTTAAGTCTTAGAAAGAAATGTATTACGATCCTCATCAAAAGAATGTAATCCATTAAATCTCATTCAAGGCCATAGCATTTAAAAATGATTAAAAATTAATTTAAATTAGTAATAATTTTTTACATACATTACACGTAAACATAAAGGAAGTAGTTCTTAAGTTAGGCAGTCTATCAGAAACAGGATAAAAAAAAAGCAAGAGTTTCTGATTCACAACTACACAATGGTAACACATATTCACAAAAAATATTCACATTTTTAAAAATGCTTTTTTTCCCAAACAATTAAGTAATTTTTAATGGGATATTTTTTCAACAATTTAATAATTGTTAGTTTTCCTCTCAGCCTATACCACTGCATTTCAGGATCTTAAACTCCATTTACTGCTAAGTGAGCCTTCTAAGAATTAAACTGAACTCAAAAAGTAACAGCAAGCTTTATTCATTAGAAATCGAGTTTGAGTCTCATCGATCATGAAAAACACAATAAAAAACATTGTTTTTCGTTGAGCCTAATGTATTATAACAACATTAATATTGTCTGTATTAATATCAAAATATTTACAATTAACAAATAACTTAATCTGTTCAAAATAGATTCCCTTCCATTTATAAAGCATATAATCACGTAGATTAATCATACATGCAACTAAAACTGCTCAATTAATACCAATTAATAGTGATTAATTAAATTGCTAATTTGATAGCAAATATGAGACTTTATGCGTACGATATTCATTATTTTTCTGGTAATAAAAAATGTAAAGGTTTAAACAGATTCCAACATAATGATACTTATACAATAAACAATCCTTAGGCATATGAAGTAAAGTATTAGAATATTTTTCTTTTTATTCCAGGAACTTAACAACACATATTATCATCTAACATATTTTTAAAATAAATGCAAATAAAATTTATTTCTAAAAAACTCCGATTAACACATAACAAAATTGATCTGCGTATCAATATTGAATTATAATCACAAAAGAAGGACAGTTAAGTGTAAAACATGAACGTCGAAATTAATAATATTGCTAAAATTAGGAAACCGTACGCAAAACATCCATAGAAAGTTTAAACTGGGTTCACAGAGATAAAAAGGATTTTTTTTTTGCATTTTTTTCCCATTGAAGAGTTGCTTTGTCTGAAAGTATTGTACTTGAATAATTTCCGATAAAGGAGAATTTCTTTTCAATAATTAATTTTCATGACTTTGATCTCATTCGCGGTGATTAATAGTTTTGAGAGAAATTTTAATTTACGAACTTTTTCAGTGTCTAAAAAACATAACATTTTACTGCTGTTGAATAAAACTGCTTCAAATTACTTGATTATGCGTTGAAATAGCGTTTTCTACTATTGTGAGGATTGAACCAATATTTTGAGTGTCGTAAGCCACTAATTTTTTGATGACTCTAAAGTCAGTGTAGGAAAGAAAAAAGAGAAATATTACAATTAAAGTAAAGTATGATGTAAAATCGCTGAATTGTGAATTTTGACTCAGAAATAATCACGATCTAAACTGAAATAATCTAAATAAACTGTAAAAATCTAAACTGACCATTTGGAATAGAACCAAATAGAACCATTTGGAAGTAAGACATAAATGAAACCAAATTTAGTATGATAAAAAAAAATTTAAACTGAAAAAAAAAAAGAATTATTAATTCATAAGAAAAAATGTTAAGAAAAAATAAATTTACAAAACACAATTAAATTAAACAAAAACCAGAAACACCAAAAAAGATAAAGTAACTGCAAACATTTAAGGAAACAAAAATTTGAAGAACAAAACAAACAAAATTGGAAAATAATGTATTTAAATTTGTAACAGGTTTTAGACTGTTAGACTGGGTTATTCAAAAACAATTGGCCAAACTAACATTCTAAACAAAATATGTTATTAAAGAAATGATTACAAAATGAAAAACAAAGGAAAGAAGAAAAACGCATTCAAACACATGCACAAACAGATATAAATATGTGTGTGTTCTACTATTTTTCTTCTTTATTTTTTTCTATCTGATACACAATAATAAAAAAATAGAAGTGCAATGAAAGTAGTGAATAATGACACCAAAGCACTTAAAATAGTTAGTAATTTTCATTATAATTATATTTACAAGTAATTAAAAAATTATGATAGAATTTTTTATTTTTCACTTAATAAGAAATAAAATTGTAATATCATTGCTTTTAAATAATTGTTATTATTTTATTATAAGGTTTCAGTGAGTATTATTTCTAATACTCTATGAAACGTTTTAGTAATATTCGTTCTCAATTCAAATCTTTTAATTTTAATCATTTACTATACATTAAAAGTATAATATTTATTATTGTTTTCGAAAAATAGCAAAAATAATATAGTTTATTCTACTGCAGATATTGTTTTTTCAGAAAAACAATTCTTTTGTAACGCATTTGCTCTTTTCTCCATTCAAAATGTATAGTGAATCCAATTTAATTGTATTCCGAAGAATAATGTAAGATTCTTACATTTAATACTTACTATGTAGAATTGTCTTACATGAAGACAAAAAATTTTCTCCAATGTATACAATATCCTATATTTCTTTCTTTTATGTATTAATTCTAATATTTGCATAAGTGAAAATACTTTTGTTTCGGCTTGCATAGCACATTTTATTTATTGAAACTTTTATTTCAAGTGATTCGTATTTCTATGTTTTTTTTACATATAAATTATTATAACTATTCATTTTATATAAACTATTCAAAAACCGAGGAAACCATTTCAAAAGATATATGAGGTCAGAATTTTTGTCTAAAGATACATACTTCGAGATGAAATAAAAATTTCAAATTGAATATCCCAAAATACTTGAAAGATGAGTTATATTTATTTTGTTCATTTTCTCTCAAAAGCGTACTAGAATATTTATACGTACTCTCCATTTCAAGTTCCTTTATTCTCTTTTATATTCAAAAGTCCAGTTCATTTTATGCATTGTTTTTTGTAGGAAAATAACGGAACAGTTTCAATTTTATTCAGTGAGCTACGAATGTCCATACTCTGATAATATATGGCTTTTTATTATCATTTCTCATTACACGAGAAACTTCTTAAAATGACAAGTCAATTGGAAAAATTAGTGTTAATAATCTATTCAATAATAATTGATTTTTTTTTTAAAATAATACAATCACTTTTAAATTTAAATGATAAATTTCAACTCTATTAATTTCGAAACACCAGATGTAGTGCCCCTTACATCATCTAAATGCAAGTACATTACTTCTTCTAATGAACAGAACAAAAAAGAAATTTTGAGTGCAAATTTTACAAAAAATTTATGATAAAATCTATGCTTGATTAGAAATACTATCATCAATATGTAAGGTCTGTGATAGGTTAAGAAATTCTATATATTGTAATAATATAAATCATTTATGCATATTAACGGTAGCATATTTTAAATTGTTTTTCTTTAACTTCATATTAACACGCAGATCAATATTAACACTTAAATATCTATTAAACAAAGCGGTGGAAAAGAAACGCGATTTCAAAATGTTTTTAAAAATGACAATATATTTTGGCATTTATTAAGTAAGCAATTATATTTTCAATGATTAAATTATTTGATATTTCTTAGGTATGAGGAAATTAGTTTCCAAATATATATCTTATAAAGCTTATCTCAATAAATACCCAGTACATCAAACTAAACGTTTGCTAAAGTGATTTTTAAGATAGCAGAGTTTGTATGCATATAAAGATACATTTATTGCATCGAAATTATATTTCTAACGATTTATTTTTCTTTGAAATTCAAGCATTAATATAAAGAAACAATTCTTAATCTTATTTCATATTAATGATTATATATATATATATGTGTGTGTGTGAATCTCAGTATTTTCTCACACTCAAAACTAGTAGGGAGATTTTGCTATAGACAGTTTCATGCCATATGAAGTACCTAAAGATCTCTATATATCATACCACGTGATCCAAATAGTTCTTGTATTTAATTTTCCAAACAGAGAAAAATATTTTCTCATCTAACTTACTCACTGAAGCGAGTGGATGCATACTGTGTTGTGTGTCCAGCTATCACGATTTTGTCTCTCTCGTTTGTATTAATAAATGCATAATTTCCCACATCTAAAGGTTTCTTTATCATGTAGCGACTGAAGAAAGTACTTCGAATACAATATTTACAAATTAATTAAAAAACTTAGTATCTATTATCCATTATATATATATATATATATATATATATATATATATATATATATATATTTATATATATATACACACACACACACACACACACACACATATATATATATATATATATATATATATATATATATATATGATAAGGAATCCTAGCTAAAATATTAGAGTAATTTTGTATATCTTAAGATAATATAACGTGACTTTGAAAACAACGCATTTTACGTATAAATTTAGTGTAAAACATAAAATTTATTAAATGTTTGATAGCTGTTTAGTAACTAAATATAACTGCATATTATTTGGAAGTTAAATATTAGTTATACTTACGTATTTTATAAACTGTTATCTAATTAAATAATAGAAACGAATTAAAAAGCAATTTTACTGAAAACAAAAATTATTATTGCAGTACAGAATTGCAAAAGAGAATAGATCATAACGTAAAAACAGGAAAAATGCCATATATATTATCTCTCAATAGTAATAGATATGAAAGTATATTTAGAAAAAGTAGTTTCCATCAATAAGAAAAACTATTATCTGGTATGATTATGTTCGATTTGTAATAAGTATTATATTATGTAAAATCTGCCTTGACAACATCTCAGTTGCTTGAGGCGAGTTGAATGGCCAGATCCAGCACGTCGACCTCTATTTTGATTTCCTGACTTTTAAAATTACATCCAACTATTAAATATTTCATTGTATCACATAAGGTATTGATAGCAGCAACTGTCATAAATAAAAGTTCGTAATTCGTAGTTAAAAAAAGAAGAAAATACAAACTGAAGGTTTTGAGAACAGAAGCTTCAAAACAAACTTTAAAATAAATAATAAAATTCGTTTCCTCATAACAATGCTCCTAGAAGTCCATAATATCAACGTACAAGTAGTCCACATTTCTCGGTTAGCTACATTATTCGTTAAAATATTTTGGGAGTCAACTTTAGAAGTTTTCTGCATCATCGACGTAAAGTTGATGAAAGCTGACCTTTGTGGTTTAAATGATTAATTCCACGATGGCTTTTGCATTACATTGAACTGGACACAACAACCATGAACTCAAATTTAGAGAGGTCGTTGTATGGAACAAAATCTGAAAAAAAATCACAGTGAAAAACAAGTGCGATTATAATAAATAACACCATGCCTCACACATAGATGTTATAAGAAATCAATAGCATGATACATAGCAAGGCATATTTTTCAAAATGTAAAGTAAGTACTAATTGCCTGACTATCAATGTAGAAAATTCCGAGTAGTACGCCTAAGATATGTTTTTAAGCTGGTTACATATATTTGAAAATAGATTTTTAAGACTATTTCAAGCAATAAACAGTCACTATATCGTGAACTAAGTCAAGAAAACCGTTCCATTTTATGTCCATATCATTATTAATAACCTCAAAAACTAATTATGCATAATGGAAACATAGCAAAATTATAATGCACAATATTTAAAGGATGCAACAACAAAATTCAACAAGTTAAGATTAAGATAAGTGAGTTATTAATTATAATTTAGTAAAAGCCTAAATTTGCAAAAATAGGAATAAAAATAAATAAATTAAAAAAAAATGCCACAACGTTAATTTCTTACCAAAAATAATTTGCAAAATAGATTGCTGTATAATTCGAATATCTAATGAACAAAGCACTTGAAGACAGTAATTATACTATAAAATTTGTGTCTAATCATGACTATTTTTAACACAGTTCACTCTTAAAATATTACTTAAATGATAATCCGTATAATTAAGGAAGGAAGGATAGAAGGGGTGGGATCCACTAGGTAATTTTACCTAGTGGATCATTTTACCTAGTTTTTCAATATATATATATATTGAAAAACTTTAAAATACTTATTTTTTGTTATTCAACCGAAAGGAATAACAAATTATTTTGACTTATATGGTGATGTTCTAAAACTCATAAATTGGAATTGGACTGAAAAAAAGCAAAATTTTTCATCGAAAAATTTAAATACATGAAAAAAATAAAAAAAAATTGAAATAAAATGTCAAATTTATATATATATATATATATATATATATATATATATATATATATATATATATATATATATATATATATATATATATATATATATATATATATATATATATATATATATGTATGTATATATTAATAACATATAATATATATATATATACATGCATACATATTTAATCTATATGGACATTATTATACTGTTTGTGAGCAACATGTCAGTTCCAAGCTTATATTTCAAGTATAATTTGTTACATCCAAGAAGTTGAAAACTTGTTAAACAGTAGGAAATAAATTATCCTTTAAATTACTTCAAAGATGATGGTGAGTAAAAAATGAAATAAACAAGCTCATTCATATAGTTTTAAATTCGTTAAAAATGTTGGTCTACTTATACACTTTCTCTTAATATACTCCAAACATTGATCCGATTCAACACCATCCGTGCACAGAGAAGAAGACAACGGTCACAGTTGTAACCAAGTGCATACTTTAAATACAAATTCCAAAATTAGTAATATAATATGAGTCAGTTGTGCTATAGAAATTTAAGTCAATTTTTATTGTAAGAATGATTATTTACAAATTCACACACACACACACAAGTAACATTACTTGTATTGTATAAAGTAATTCCCACAGGAGTGAAACATTTGAAATTGTACTCATACTTGATGGCAGAATTTGCGACATTGTACGATTGCAAACCTTGGTTACAAATTCATATAAAATGACATAAAATATTCCCCACTGAGGGATTATCGAATCTACGAATCACCGAATCTACATACATCATTTTCACAGGCATCCGAAATCAATGACATCCTCGTGCGGAACCATTCTTCTTCTCGAAGGTGTGCAATAAAAATTTTAAGAAAAAACATGGAAATCAACAAAACTACACACAGCGGGGCACGAAATAAACATTCATTTCCCCACAATATCAAAAGAGGATATTGTAGCGATGTGAAAAGCAAACAAATTGGGTATCCTTCTGCCAGTGGAACTCATTTGTCAGGGCAAGAGACAGATAACCATGAGAATGTGATGCCGGCAGCAAACCTCAGTCGGAGGAGAGGGGGACACTGGAGGCCCCTGAAGGCAACAGTAGCTGTTATTGGAAGCTTGAGTGATTACCTATCTGGATGTTAAAGGTAGGAGCTTGCTCAGGATTTTTTTTTCATTCACATCTCTTTTTTTTCCCTTGATACCCAGGACAAGTATTGGAGTGCAAGGAAAAATAAAGCAGGAATAAAGGATAATAATAATGGGAATAAAATAAGAAAGGTAAAAAGGAGGAAGAAGAAGGAGAAGATGATAAAAATTAGTTTTGCGTTTCTTTAACTCTTTTTTAGTGGAACCACTTTATCTCAATAGAAATGTATTTGTTTCTAGATGAAGTATTTCTCGATAAACCATTCGAAGTGGAATGCAAAGGGGAATGGAGTCACGCAAAGAATAATAAACAACATTCTTTGGTGTATTAAGAAAAGATAAGAAATATTCAGGGATAAAGAACTGGATATTTGAAGAATGTTTAATTATAGTATAAAAACAGCTTTATTCAGTGCATTAATGTTCATCAAGTATTCATTCGTAAAAGGCTTAAATGAACTTCAGAAAAAAATGCTTAGCGTTAATTTCTGAACTATTTTTTAATATATTTGGGAAGAAATATATAGAACACCATAATAAGATTTAAAATTTATTTTGATTGAAATGAAAAAAAAAATTAATCTATTTGAAAAAAACCCGTGTTTTTCCTTTACAGAAAAATATAATAATCCACATATTCAAAAAATAAATGCATTTAATTATAATTTCAAGCTGTACATTGTATAATTCTTTTGTGTATTAATTTTTAAAATCAGTTTGTTGTTAATGAAATTACTGCTTCAATTTTAATTATTATATTATGCATGCAATTTTGATAAATTTCTCTTCAAACGTTATGCAAAAATACATTTTTTTTTTTTGCTGATTAAAAAATAACAAATTTCTTTCAATGGAATTTGTTATTGTAAATCAATGAAAACGTTACGATAAAATGTTAAAAATTTGCAACAATGAGTATTTTAGATGTATTTCACTTAAATGGTTCAAATGTATGGATTTATTTTTTAAAACAACATGAAATAGTTATTAAGCGGTAATTTTTTTAAAGGAAAAAGAACCTTTCACTTCATCTTACCTTACTTCTATATATAATGATTCATTATACATTAACTTATAATAAATGAATATAACGTGTTTTGGAAATTATAGGTATAGAACTCTAATTCTAACAATTATAGTTTTAACTGAATGGTGTTTTCAATAGAAATTCTAATTAAAAAACGTCTAATTTTATTTTTAAGTTTAATTTTTTATTTTTTAAAAAAATGTTGTTAAATAATTTCAGCACTTTTAAACAGTGTTGATTACTTTTCAAACGCACTTTCAAAATTATGATACAAAATTGTAATTAAATAAACTGTAAAAAAAAGCCCCCGAATATCTGCTGAATGTTCAATTAAAATGTAAGGAACAGCTATGTTTTTTTTAAATAAGTTACAAAGTATTAATGCTCATCCATTATTCTTTAGAAATCCAAAAGAACTTTAAACTGTTTGGGGGTTCTAAACAGATTTGAGGAGAGATAAATAAGAGGCCACATAAGAGGTTTAAGAATTGATTGCTTCTTTCGACTTTTTCAATGCATCCATTTCAAAATAAAGCGTTACTATGCAACAATAATAATATAATAACTATTAAATTATTTATGGTATATGCAATTAAATAAAAAGTTTTGATTTTACTGAACTAGGGTCCGTTCTTATTCCTCCGAATAGTACGTATTTAAGAAATATTATACAAAATTTTAATAATTTTAATGTTATATATTCATAGATTTTTTTTTCTTTAAATTGGAATTAAGATGCATATAACATTCAGTAGTTCCAGAACAACATACATTACCAACTTTAATAGCAGTTTTAACAGAGCTCTAAGAATATTCTTCCGTCTTCAGTTATAACCAAGAGATACATGTCATGTGTTCGTCTGTTTAATTATATGCAACATAATTTTTATATCTCTAGTTAAGAAACGAAAAGCTTGTCCCAAAAAAATTTCATGGAATGGATACATCAAATTTAATTGTTCTAATTAAACATTTTATGAAATTGAAGCTTACAAACATGATGCTCCAATTTCTCATTCTTTCAATCAACTGTATAGATATTTAATTGATATGCTTTTAATCTATAGTGCGGGAAATATTGAAATAACTTTTAAATTAAATGCGAGAAATATTTAAATAATTCTTAAAAAATAAATACAAATAAATTTACATTTTCAATTAGTTAACGACTATGAACTTACAAATTAAAACTCGTTCCTATTGTTTTCAAAAAAAAATTTAATGCACTTTCAAAACAGTAAAAACAAAGCTAGTAAAATAATACATAGAATCTAAATCTAAATTAAAATAACCTTTTTCGAAGTTTTTCTTTTCTCAAAATCATGAATAACCTCTTTTAGATCTAATTTATTTCTCAATTCATGTTCAATAATCAACACATTAGACAGTTCAGACGATTTTGAGTAGACATGGGTCTTAAGTAATTTTTTTTTATTTTTAATTTACAAAAAGTTCTGTCATCTGTCGAAACAGTTTGTGGCAGTGTAACAAAATTTCTTAAGAAATTGCTGAAATTTTCTCAGTTTTAAGGCAAGTTATGAATTTTAAAATGTCTACTGATTTTTTTTCTTCCTTTTGTTAAAAGTGAAAAAATAAGGCCTATTTCGTCAGCCAGTTCTAAAGTTTTAAGATCGGTGTAACGATCATCTGTCAAGTTGTGTGTTTTTGAAATATTTACAATGGCCAAGATTCACCCAATCTTAATTCTTTGAAAATATTAATGAACATTTCAATAAATTAATAGCTTGGTATAAATCAAAATCTTTGGACTGAAGTAGCTTACTTATTGAAGGGGGGGGTAACATGATTCAAAATTTTATACCAAACGAGGATCACGATTATGAAAACTTGAATAGTTGTATTGTGGTTAATAAACTACTCTGACCTCACCACGAATCATATGATTTATTTTGATATTCTCATAAATACTTAATAAAGGATCATTAACAGTTCCCATTTGAAAATGTAAAATTTTGTCTTTATGACTATCCCAATGAGTTTCGATTAATGATTTTGAGGTTAGAGTATTTGAGGTGTTCTCATAATATGGCCCAACGACAAGTTGATGATTCAAAAAATGTATATAGCTTTAGAATGATTTTAAAAAAGTTCGCTACCTCCAAAGATTTTTTTTTGACATAATGTTAATTACTCTCATATTTGAGCCACTGTCGTAATCTCACCCTCTCATAATTCCCACTTTTAAGCCATTCTTTCTCAACTTTTCTTAAAATTTGAGTTGATTTTTTACCAACCTCTCAATAGAAAGAATACTCAAAATGTTTCAATAATTCTGTATTCCAATTGATGATTAGAAACATGTCTTACTACAAATCTCATTTATTCAACCTTACTCGCATTGGGAAGATAATTAAAAACTGAATAATGTTTCGAATTTTATGAAATAAATTAAAAAAGCGAAATATTATTATATTAAAAATATTTTCTATAATAAAATAATATAAGATTTTATGTCACGATGTGTAACCCATTTATTCCCTGGCTGAACAAGATAAAAGAAAGCTTCATAAAAACATCGATGTATGAAGTAAATACATCAAACATAGCTAAGATTAAACCAACTTTCAAACAAAACAAAACGTATTAAAATTGACTCACCCATTCGAGAGCTAAGATGCCATTGGTAAAAGCTTCAAACATATAACACCCTCTTTTTGGGTCGGGAATTAAAAACTGTTGAGTTTGAGCATCACAGACAAAACTTTTCGGAGGAAGGGGAGGGGTTGAAGTAGAAATAAAGAAAATTCTGCATGAGTTTTTGGAGGAAAAAAAATCCCAGTGCATTTGCACCCAAAAAATGGCCTTTATTCTGGACACGGAATGAAACTTTTGAATGGATTTGAGAGCCCAGACTAAATCCTGTGATGCAAATTGAAGAATACAGAAAACATGTTTTGAAAAAATTCCATATTTTTTATGCAAGAATTCACTTTATTTTGAAATAAATTTTGAATCTTCCAATCTCGAGGAGAATCAAGTTCCCCCCTTTGATCCATGTCAAATCAGAAAAAAGATAGACATCTAAATTTTCTGTCTGTGAAAGCAATATAATAGTGTGTTGCTTTTATTTATCAAAGAAATACACTGTATAGCTGCTTTACATAAGGAACCTGAATTAGCTATAAATTATTTTACTGAAACTTTTCCTGATTAATGTCATAGATGAACAGTTACATGCTCCTGTGGTGCTATTAATCTTTTTTTCTCCAGAGAAAGAAAAAAATACATCTATCTAACTAATATATTAAGAAAATTCCAGAGGCTTACTTAACAAATAACTAACACAATTGCGTATTGTTTCTATGATTAACGATCTAGGAAAAGTCAAGAAAACCAAATTGCTCTGCTCTAAAGTTTTAGATACTTATCAGATTTAGGATTTTAATCCCCGTCGTTGAACTTGAAATGTGTCACGACCTACTAACATGGTCACAATAGTAAATGGAAAAACAAGCCAATAGATATTTCACTAGTGAATTAATAGTATGAAGTATCAATAAAAATATAAGAATTCGATTAAATGTCCATCTATTCAAATAGCTAATATCTTTAAAACCTTGTGTAGATGTCTGAATTAAACACAAAAATGCACAACTGCTTCCTTATAAGTGTGACTATGAAATATTTTTTTAAAAAAACTTATTAAAAAAAAGCAATTGTCTTTATATCGATCCCCCCTTTTCCCCCATTGTTACAAATCGTAAACGACATCAGATTCAAACACATAATTTTTAAATATATATACATATTAAATGCAGATAGAAACTGCGCTTTAAGAGAATGGTGGGAATACTTTCATTAATCCGAAGAACAATGCATAAAAATCTGATAAAAAAAATTCGAAAAAAGTAATAAAAATCCACAAAGATAAAAAAAAAAAAAAAAAAAGTACAACGTATAATGAGGGAAAAAATATCAAATCGAAAAAAAAAAAACCTTCCAGCTTTGATTAATGATGCTTTAGAGATGTATTTAAAAAGCGGGAAATAAAACAGTAAGATAAAAAAAAAAATTAGAAATGAGGAAAGGAAGGGAAAAAAATATATAAATAAACATATTTTTGCGATATGTTCTTTATTCTCTCATTAAACGAACTTTTTTCATTTGGATTTATATGTTTCACAGGCCAAAATGTAGTGTTCGAAAGCACATAAAAAAAGATTTAAAACCAAAAAAAATTATGAATAGCTGCCCTGGTTCGTTTATAACGATGCGTATATATCATGAAGTGGATTTGAAACACAACCGTAAAAGCAGTTTTGTGCAGTATTCTGGAACCCTTGTCACGCTATGCATGCTATTAAAAGTGACGTTTTGAAATCAGTTTTCTTTTTATTTTGATAGAGTAATATTAAAAAATGTACACTTCACATTGTCATTACTTGGAAAAATTTGTTTAGCGTTCAAGAGTCCTGCCCATTCTTGCGTGATAGCGTTTGAAAAGTTTAAAACTTTTACCTGTAGTGACGTTAATAGGGTGAATTCATGCAAGATGTAAAGAACGATCGACTTCAAAATATTGCGAAGTTGTTTATTAGCATGCAACATCTATTATTTTGGTTAACACTCGTAATGTATTTAGTTCTCTGTCGCTTTCTCTCTTTTTTTTTTCTTTTCTTCTTTTAATATCTGTTGCGTATTCCTCAGGATGAAACAAACAAGAAAACTGTTGTGGAAAGAGTTTTGCAATAATTTTCCTAAAATGGTAAATTAAAAATGAATCGAAATTATAAGTAATTATCATACCACCTCTTATCTGAATTTACTTAAACTTATGTATTTGGAGACTGACAGCCTTTATAAACTAGGCCAAAAGATGAAGTCGTATAGTGGAAAGATAAAGCTCCGATCATTGATGAGAACAGAGAATAAGAATTAAAACAATGACTCTAATAAAAACACTATCATTTGGGGCATTTAATTAGTTTATTGAATAAATTAGATTATGGATGTTAAAAATTACATGTCTAGAGAAGGATGAGAGTGGTTTCCCCAAAACATATGAGTTTAGTTTTCGTACATGATTTAATGAAGTTAATAAAATTATTTGAATGTAACTCGCGAGTGTACGTGTCAGCGTACATCAGGGTGTATGCGGATATGTGAGTGTTGGTGAGCTTCTTATTTAAGTGCGACTCTAGGAGGGATGTAGGGTAACCACAAATAGTCACAAAACGCCCTTTCTTTCGGAAAATGCGAATCACGTTTCTGAACATCAAATGTGTCATGACCTTCTGCAGGTCTTTCATGTTTGCATTCAAAGTGTCCATGAGGGAATATATCGAATTACAATTAGCTGTTCCATGATCGTGGAACTGCGTATCATTATATAATCCTATTCAAACTTAAATTCTTCAACATTAAAAGGCATTAATGTTTTTTTCGCCTATTTACAAGTGCTGAAGGAATTAAAAAAATGGAACAGGTGAATTAAGTATAGCTAAGACACATTATGGAAAGAAGTAAAGTAAGGCCATGACCACAACAAATTCCTTCAAATGAATGACAATAACATTTTATCTTTTGTTTTACTTTAAACAATGTCATGTTTTAGTACCCCGATCTTATTATTGCTTACAGCTTGTTTCCTTAAAGAGAAATTCAAATTAAAGGATAGAAACCCCCAACTATTAGCCCTTAAAAGTAATTTGTGTAGCAAGACAAAAGAAAAGGATTAAAATTCAACGCTTTGTTATTTTAGCCTATGTTAGCCTATTCCACCCTATGTTAGCCAAACTATTTTTGAAGCACAAGTCCTTCTCCTATTTATAAAGCACTAGTTAAATTGAATTTGAAAATGATTAACACCTAAAAAATAGTTAACCATTTAATTTCTTACAACGGCTTGGGTGTTCAGTCACTTATTACTAAAATAATTTTATTTTTGGAAAAATGTACTTAGTTACACAACTACGGAAGTGGAAGTATCGAAACACGACTTCGATACACGAGTGAAAGTATTTTTTTTTTTTTTTTTCAAATTGTAAGGTTTTATCTCTTGCAATTCGATCGTCCAGGTCAGTTTTTAAACAGTATATTTCAGCCGCATTCGAAGAGCTTTCAGTGGATGCAATTACGAAAAAAGCAATGCCTTCAATATTTTTTAACGTTTAAGTATCGCTTTTACTAATTAAAAAATTGTATTTTGAAAAGACTAGTGTTGAACAGTAAAATTTACGAAGTAATGAAAATAAGAATTACTAATAATTAGAAAGGATTCGAATTGAATAAAAACAAATAAAATATTAAGAATAAACTTTGTATGAAGGCAACAACAAAAGAAAAACTTATCTCATTGGCTCTGAATTAGTGTTGCTTTAGAACTCACTCCAACGTTGTTATAGATGAACTTCGTAATTTCAAGCCATTGTCAAATGAACAGATATCACTCTTTTGAACACAATTGGAAAAAAAAATGATTGATAAATTTCACTTCAAAAATTAAATATTTCAGGAAACCACATTTCATTCGCTAGAAGGACCCAGATATATAATCCCTGGTTTTGAGTGAGCCAAATGCGATCTAGAATCCAGTGCATATAGTCCTGTAAAGTAACTAAGTGCCCTACTGACATCACTCGGAGTATTATTAGGCCTTCAGGGGCTAATCTCCTCTAGATACGGATATGATGCACTCAAGGGACCTTAGTGATTTTTTTTTCTTTCCCCTTTTATATTACACCTAGGGCTTATCTTCTACAGATAATAAAGGAATTATGACCCCTAAGAACCCCCAGTAATCTTATCCTTTTTATGGGCTTACAGACTTTTGTAAATATGTGTGATAAACTCTTGCGATCCTTCTTTATTTTCGACCCTCCTTCTTATAAATCAATTATTACCCTTTTCCCCCCTCATACATTGTTTAGGACATAAGAAGTATTGTTAAAAGTATTGAAGAAATTTAGCAAAGAAATGTTTCTCTTTATTTTCGTCTGAACGGGTGAAGAACTGCATTTTTAATCAGCACTGCTCTACTGAGCATAATTCTAGAATTATCCTGGGTTTAGAATGTTCTTTTCCAACAAAGACCGCAGAAATTAAAATGCCGTAATAATTAGCCCGAATGGAAACTCTTTTAGCCTGGGTGTCAACAGCACTGCAAACAGCGATGGAAAAAGTTTACTATGGATAAACTGTTTAAATTGTCTCAAGGTCAACCGACTTACTCCGTCATGAGGTAGAAAAATTATTTTCCATAAGTGGAAAACTCCAGAATATTAAGGGAATTGAGACATAGAAATGCTTCAAATTTTCCGTTTTTTTTTTATTTCAATGTTAAAACATAGAATCTACTTCGTTGATCCTGTGAAGGTATTATCTAAGAAATGTAATAAATAAGAGTTCTAAAATTATAAGCTACGCCATAGGAAAAAATATCTGTGTTTGTGCTTTTTCAAAACGTGTATTTTAAGGAATCTTGTGCCCTTTCTTCTAAAAGTCTACTTAAACTATATAGCTAATATTTTGTACTTTACGAAATCAGGTTATTTCTCATTCAGTGAACATAAATTTTTTGTAATAACCAATCAGAATTGTTAAGTATAGCACAAAATTAACATGGTGATTGAGGGAAGTTTGGATCAAAGAAAATTTCTTAAAAAAATAAAATCGAAAGTTCTATGTAAAGTTTTGCAAAGAACAGATTTAACCACCCAAGATGCTCTTATTTTTGTAATTATTAATAAATTACTTAATTGAATATAAGAATTAAAATAAACGATTAAATATCAAGAAATGGACAATGGTAAACTTTTCTGATATTTAAATTAAAGGAAACGATAAATTATTAAATTGAATATATTTAGTCTAAATATAAGTAAAATTGAAGCAAATGATTAGAAATTGAAAAGTGATCTGGTACTCCAAAATTGATCCAAATAAAATAATAGCCCCTTGGGTGGTTAAAAATTTTCAGTTTTATCAAATTCAGTTCTTGAAACTATAATTATGTTCAATGTAAAAATGGGGGGTTTATAAATACTCTGTAAGTTTTTAAAGTTAAATGCAATACATTTTGTGCAAGAAATGCTTAAAGATAAGTATATCACTTATAAATGTAAAAACAGCTATTGATTATTTATTGCTTCCACATAACTATTGCTATATATTCGAGGATTTTTTTTTCAAGGTCCGATCCCTCGCAAAGTGAAAATCACAAAACTGTTTTATTTGGAACATATAGATACACTTTCAAGCTACTTCTCCATATAATCATCATTCCAACAGACACATTTGTCCCAGAGTGGACCAACTTTTCACTACCTTCGTCATAGAAGGCGGCCGCATGGGCTTTCAGTTAATTCTAGACACTGATCTGCAGATCATTGTCTGAGCCAATCTTCTGCCCTCCTAGCAAGCGTTTCATGTGATCAAAGGGATGGAAATTGGAGAGAGCCGAGTCAGAGCTATATGGTGTGTGATCAAACATGTCTCACTGAAAATGCTGCAGGAGTGTTGTTGCAGTTGCGATGTGCAACCGCGCATTGTCTCACATAAAAGTTTTTCCGAACACATTACTCATTTCATCAATGAATTTCGGTTGTATTGCACACTTCAGCAAGCAAAAATCGAATGAAAGCCCACATTTCATATTATATATATAGTTTGTGTGTGTGTGAGTATGTATGTATATATGTTAAAATATGGCTTTCATTGCTTTTAATTTTGAAAAGTGATGATTATTTAAACTTGGCATAAAATAAACTCATTTTTCCTCACCGGAGGTGTCTAAGTTATCTTATCCTAGTTAAGTACATTTAATTTCATGCAAATCCTATTTGGTTTGTTTTTTGACAAGATGCTGATGTACCTTATAAGGAATTCCAGGGAAATATGTAAAGCATGATCTCATTCTAAAAAAAAAAAATGTTTGAACTAAGTGTTTGGTTTCGTGCATTGACATTTATCTTAAATTACATTTTATTTCGGTTTCATAATAACTAAGTCTGGAAACAATGAAAGCTTTTTCAAAATCTTTTAGTTTTAAATTTTTAGAAATTAGACATTAAAAAAAATGAATGCAAAAAAAAAAGATGTCAACTATATTAAATTCATTCAATTTAATTTAATTTAAAATTTATAAAACTAAATAAATTGAGTTTAAAAATTCACATTTAAAGTTTGAATTCTGAAACTGGAAAATCAAAAGGATATATTATTCTAGTAAATGCATAATAAGAAATATTGTGAATTTCTAAGAATAAATTTTCAATTGTTTAAAATGATCTATTTGATCAATTGATACAGCACTGAAGTTATGCACATCAAATGCTATTAGCTAGATGCTTTTGACAATAGATGTAGGGAACAATCGGCACTCATATTCTCATGAGGACTTTCGATGGCCAAATAAGCTTGTAGAATAAAAAGAACAACTTTTGACTTTTACGAGTCAAATTCTCGGGGTCACAGTGAAAAACTTCCATAATATTAAACATATTTAACTGAAGGGATATTTGGTTGATTCCTAATCAGATAAACGTCTCCATCCTACAGTTGAATACATCATATACTTTTCAATGACATTGCCAATTTTTATCTGTCGTATTTAGTGAAAATGTAATTGCTATATAGCTGCAGATCTAAAATAAGTTAACACTACATCGAGCGAGAGTCTAATTTTCGATCATCTCATCAAGCGTCTCATGCGAGAGGCAGTTCGCATTTTAAAGGATACACACACACACACACACACATATATAACATTGTGGATCATAAGTTCGAGACGACCTGAGATAAAGGCTGTCGTAGTAAACCTAAACAAGTCTTTTGATACTAACCTTTGCGAAACGTGTAAATTTTAAGTCGATCGGACCAGAAACAGCTGAGTTATCGGTTGGAATAAGATCGTTTTGTAGTTTTTTAAAATAAAACCAGTTTCAGTTCTGATAAAACATTGTTTTTTAATGGGTAAAAACACAACAACAATGGATTGAAGCAACAAGCAAAACAATGGATTGAAAAATGTTACCCGGACTCTTGTCCATCAAAAGCAACGATTTGTCGGTGGTTTGCCGAGTTTAAACGTGGTCGTACCGACGCAAATGACGCGGAACGCTCGGGTAGACCTGTGGAAGCCGTTACACCGGAAAATGTGAGTGAAGTGACAAAAATTATAATGAAAGATCGTAAAGTGAAGCTCCGTGAGATTGCTGAGATGACACAGATATCATATGGAAGTGTATTTACTATCCTTCATGAAAAATTGAGCATGAAAAAGGTTTTTTCCAAGTGGGTGCCGCGATTGCTTTCGATGGAACAAAAACAGCAACGAGTCGATGATTCAGAAAGCTGTTTATCGCTATTTACTCGCAACAAAAAAGATTTCTTGCGTCGTTACGTGACCATGGATGAAACATGGATACATCACTACACTCCAGAGTCGAAGCGGCAGTCATCTGAGTGGCGCACAGCTGGCGAAAGCCGTCCGAAAACGCAGCAGTCAGCTGGCAAAGTCATGGCGTCAGTTTTTTGGGATACGCATGGCGTGATTTTCATTGACTACCTCGAAAAAGGTAAATCGATCAACATTGATTATTATATTGACTTGCTGGTGCGTTTGAAGGAGGAAATCGCAAAAAAACGACCGCACATGCAGAGAAAAAAAAATCCTTTTTCACCAAGACAATGCACCCTGCCACATGTCGATGAAAACAATGGCAAAATTGAACGAATTGGGCTTTGATCTGCTTCCCCATCCCCCATACTCGCCAGATTTAGCCCCCAGTGACTACTGGCTCTTTGTTGATCTTAAAAAAATGCTCCAGGGAAAAAGATTTGGCTCAAATGAGGAGGTCATCGCTGAAACTGAAGCTTATTTTGAAGCGAAAGATAATTTTTTTTATAAACATGTTATTGAAAAATTGGAAAAGCGTTGGAACGATTGTATCACCCTAAAAGGTGATTATGTTGATGAATAAAAAAAAAATTGCAAAAAAAAAAAAATATTGTTTTCAATGTTAGTCTCGGGACTTATTGATCCATGTGTTATATATATGTGTGTTTGTGGTTTAGTCCCAATTGACATCTCCCTTACATCTGGACCATCCCTCGCCTTTTTTTAAAAAATTTTGTTATTTTAATTCACTTATTTCTTACAATAATACAATGTACATTATAAAATCTCGGTAGTACAAAATACAATACACAAGACTTCAATTGCAGTTATAAAATGAACAGAAATTAAATTATAAAATACAAGCTATTAAAGTAACTTGGTCTCTTGTAATTCATCTGTGATCGAGAAACAAATCCAGGATTCATATATAGCTTTTATACCTTTTGCAGAACTCATTACTCATTATATTACATGCTTTCCGTTTAATATTAAGTCACAATGATTTTGCATACCTTGTTAAATCATCTTTACCTACAAAATCAAATTTTCAGATCTGAAATCATTTTCAGTTTCGAAATCCCTAAAATTGTTTTATATATGTTAGAAGGAAGCTCATATTTTTCTTACATAACTGCATCATGCATAATTTCATTTAAATCATCTTCTCCATCACCAAATAGAATTTTTGGCGCGATTTTCAAATCTTCTGGTTTATTTTAATCTAAGAATCATTTTAAATTTGTCTTTATGCGAAAGACTCCGAGGAGGAAAAACGGAAAGACAGGGTAGCCTTATAGGGCGCGTGTATCTGATACATGCAGAGCTTCGAATGAACGATAAACGCAGGAGCTTCTTTTGCAAAAGAAAAAAAAAAATCGAATGGCCACAGATCTGAGTGGAACGTGACCCAAAGATACTGTAAAAGGGTAGATACTGTGAAACTCAAGGACGTCTCAATCCAGTTTCCTGGAGAAAAGCGAACATTTTCGAGGCTTGATTCTGAGAGATCAACCTTCTCCGTTTAAATCACATGAAAAAAAAAAAAAAAAAAAAAAAAAAAATAAGAAACCGCAGCAAATATTTTCGAATGTTACATGAATACCATAGATTACGTTTAATAATTAAATTATGATATACAAGTGAATATTTTAATTAAATAGCTAATACTGATCAATAAAAGAACTTTACAAAAAGATTCTGCTTTGATATTCTTAAATCAGAAGTACTTTAGATACTAACAATCAGTACAAGCTACAAAAGTGGCTTCAGTGTATCACGAAAAGTTTTTTTTTTTTTTTTTAAATTAAAAAAAAAAAATTAAGCCATATAGCTTATAGCTTGGGGAAAAAAAATTAAGAGTTTTTTATCGACCCTTTTCAATGTTTTACTTAATTTTTTCGGGAAAATCTGAAACGTAAACACAGTACCTCTTTGATCCTGAATAAATAGCAATTTTTTTTCCTTAATATGAACATGAAGTAGTTAGTATTACTTGAAAGCTAATCTTTTATTGACACATAATTGCTCGGAAAAACTGTCATGAAACTACTTAAATTTTAATTTTTTTAAAGTCTTTTTTTGTAAAAGAAAAGGTTTATAGGTTTTTTTTTCCTTATATGATTTTTTTAATTGAAGAAGGCTTTTTGGTCAAAAAAAGTAATAACAACAGAGCTTAGCACTACTGAGTAAATAAAAAGTTAAACGAATGCCTGAAATATTTTTAAAAAAAATGTATTTGCTATTGTAAGCAAAGAGCAGTTTTAAAAGGATTATTTCATGTATTAAAATACTACTCCTTTCGAGAAAAGGAGGACTCTGATTATTCAGCAAGTTATAGTTTTTGGATACGGGATATTTTTTTATCTCACATTGTAACTTACTGGAAAATGAGAGTCTTCTTTTTTCAAGTAAACATACTTTATCTTATATTATTTCGTAATTTCTTATGCATACAAATATGCAGGAAAATAGATTAAACATATTTTATGAAAAGAATGTGAACATAATAACTAACAAAACAGAAGACCCTTACTTCCGGGAAAATGTGTTTCACACTTGTTGTTTGTTAAGTAAAAAAATTGTATAAATATAGCATTAACAAAAATTTAAGCTCAGATGGGAAAATTTCTATTTCAACAGGCTAGCAAGATTTTAAAAATTCTTATAGAGCCAAATGAGATTTTCGGATACTTCTTTTCACAATTTTACTACATTATAGCTCAATAATCGTGAACATAGATACATGATTAAGTCAAGATTACGATTACATTCAATACAATTTTTTTTATCGAATCGCAAAGTCATTGCCAATAGCTTTTCTCCAGATTCTATAATGGCATTAAATTGAAGTAAAAAGGCAAAAAAAAAAAAAAAAAAAATATCTTACTTTGCATTGATAAAATCCTTACTTGGAATATATTAGTTTTGGAAAATATTTAGAAAAACATATTTGATAGTTGGTATATATGAATGTATACTTCAGACACGTGCCGTCTTTAGGCATCCCGAATCCGAGACACTTAAGTGATCTTTTTTCTCTCCCATAGGGTTTACTTTCTTTGGTAAACACGGGTGACGCTTATCCCGAATATTCAAGCGACTCTTCACTATTTTCGACATTTCTTTTTGCTTACGAGTTTTTACCAATTTTCCATTTTTTTTTTGAACGGCTTGGTCACAGTTACACCTTGTTTGCCGAAGCACAGCCACATCTAGCTCTTTCGCCAAACATCATCACATCTCAACATCATACACAAAAGCATAAAATTTTTATTGAAAAGCATTTCATTAAGTCAAAATTTATGTTATAAAACAAAGTAATTCAATGATGAGAAGAAAGAAATGTATATATATATATATATATATGTGTGTGTGTGTGTGTGTGTGTGAGTAATTTTACTTTTTCTCTTGTTTTTTTATAATTCCGCATGTGTTCCTATATCTAATATTGTTATCGGAATAATAAGTACAATTTGTAATTATCTATATTTTGGAAAACCTTGAAGAAAATATTTCTGGATAATAATTTCGGTAAGTACGAACGAAACGAAATTACTGAACTTTACGAAAAGTGCAACGTTTCGAATTTTCTGGAAAAACATTTGATTTTAATAATATTCCTTTTAATAAATCGCCTCGCATAAAATATAATATTATGTTCTAATATCTTTAAGATAATTGAAAGGAATAAGACTTAAAATTTGTAAACAAGATATTTTTTTTCAAAAAAAAAAAAAGCCCTCTTTTGGCAAAGGTGTGAAAAGATCATTGATGTAAATTTTTTATTTAAAAAATATATAATTATATCAAAAAGAGCATTTTTTTTAAATTTTCCCAAAAATATCAATTAAAAAAATACTAAAACGAATTCCAAAGAATATTTTTATATATGTTTTTTTCACTTCCTATTTTCCTTCACAATGCTAAAGAACTGAATTGTATTTAGAATCTAATTTAAGTTGAGTTCTAAGGTACTTTAAATTCAAATTTTAAGAAATATTAATCATGCAGTGTTCTTAATTTATTTCTTAAATAAACTATTATTCTTAAAAAAAGAAACATTTCCTGAATTTCTATACAAATAAAAAAAAGTATAAGATAATTTTATTGTATTTCTGACATATTTTCTGAGAGAGAGAGAGAGAGAGATTAAGAATTTCTCTCATATAATTGAATAATGATTTACATCGAATGATTTTTTTCCCCTTACAATATCAAATTATTTAGTTTAATTGTAAAGAAATGTGAAAAAGTGATTTTGCACGGACTTTTTTTTATTTTAAATCTGTTGTGAATGGCAAAAATGTTTTGCTGAAGTAAATAATCGCAAACAAATGAAGTTCTTGATGATCGCGAATGTAATTAAAACCAGTTCAGATTCTTAATCGCACCCCACTGCCAAACTCATTTCTGAACTCTAAATGACCTCCAATTCATCCAGTCTTAAGCCATTACACCCCTCAATTGCAGCGTACCACTTTTTCAACGACGGACGAGGCAGGAAATAGGATTCGAAAGACAGACAGGCAGACACCAAAACTCTTGCGTACCGGAACCAGAACTTGCAGATAAAGAAATGAAGGTACGAAAAAGAGTGAGAGAAGAGAGGGCAATAAAGGAGTGGAGGAGGACACTACCAGAAAAAAGGACGAAGTGAGGGCTATTATATCCGGCGGCCTAGAGGGCTTGCTCGAGGACACTTCCTTCCTCCCCTTCCTATGGGGGGTGGAGGAAAATCACGTGACACTCGTTTTTCACGCTTGTTCTTTTTGCAGCTTGGCAGCAAAGAGGGAAGAGCATGGCTCTCTGGATTTATTCTCGATTTTTTATTGCTCCACTTTTTTTTTTTTCACCCAGTTCTTGAGATTCCTCAGGGCTGATGCCCCCCCCCCCCTTGGAAAAAAAAGATCAGGTTTTTATTGGACTTCGCATTTCGATGAGCAATAAAACGGACCCTGGGTTTTCTTATCGGGTTTCAGGCTGGGCATGCGAATGCAATTTGGGAACGATGGGGATTTTATGCGGGGGGTCTTCGCGTCGGATTCCCTTTCTATATCAGGATTGCCTAACTTGATGGAAGCTTGGGATATTATTGCCTCTTGTTATGTGGAAGCGTAAATAATAATTTCTTACCTTGCAATACTATTTTTTTTTCAAGATATTTCTGAAAGCAATAAACAGAGAGTAAATATTACCCTAATTCGAATATTTCATATTAATGTTATTTTTATGATATTGTTATACACTAAAACCTTAAACTTTATCCTCTTTTATGATGGCAGTTTCTAAGTGATTTGCATAAATATCCAAATAATTCTTTCGGGAGATCTGAATTTTTCAGGAGATCAGAAGTTTAAAAATAACATTTATTAGTTATCATATTATGACATAATAAAATAATTTTAATAGAAGATATTTTATATTACTTTGTTTTTCTTGGACGGATAATTGTTTATTTTACTCAAAAAAAAATTTAAGGAATAAATTAATGCAAAGTATCGTTTGAATTCAATTTATATTTATGGTCTATTACTAATGTTTTAAATAACAATAATAATAAAGTATAGTAAAACTGCAATAAAAAATTACCTAAATATTTTATAATCAAACTTATAACTATTTTTGATCGTAAAATCCAGATATGATGATTTTTAATTTTCAGTTCACTGAGTTCAGTTAATTTTCAGTTGTATTTATTTTCAGTTTACTGAGCCATAAAGAGAATTTTCAAGAATCATATAATAAAATTATCATTTGTACCCATTTTACATCCGAAATATAATCTAACACAGATCTGTTAAAAACTAAATTACACTTCCTCCCATCCGTTCTACAACAGGAATGACTTAAATTTCACACGAGGTATTTAACTGAAATTATTAAGAAATTAATTTTTGTTCCCACAAAAACTTGAAAATACGTCTTTTTAATGGGAATGTAAGAAGCGAATGCCACAAATAATAATGAGTAAAATACTGAATGAAATGTTTAAACAAAACTCTCGGTAGGAAGCATATGTTTAAGAATGTGGAAGAAAATACTTTGAAAGAGAGAAGAGGGTTTATTCTGCAGATTTTGATGTATTATTTTTTTCTTTTTAATGTTAAGGACGGAAGTTTTGAAAGAGATTATTTTTTCTAAGGGCAAACTTATTACAAATTTAACAAGTTGCACCTATAATTTTTTTTTTTTTTTACAAAATAAGTATTTTAGTATTCATTTTAATTTCAATAAATGTGATTAATTTATTCGATAGCATAAGAAATATGGCCATGGCAGCTTTGTCCTGGTCGCCCCATGGCTGTTCCTTTTGTGTTGTGGGTTCGATCTCTGATGCCACTAAAGACCTGTCGTGTAGAGTGGAGGAAGCATGCTGAATCTACTAAGACTCCCGACTCCTCTCGCTGCCATGGTGTGGAAATTCGGAGAGAGGAATAGCAACTCAGACTCCCCCGCGTAGCATGACAAAGATTCAAAATAATGCAGTACATCATAATCAGCTTTCGTGTTGCTTCTGAGTGTGACATTAATTAACAACCAATCAAACGTATGAAATATTACAAATGTTTCTTTTCATTGAATTAAAGAATAGCTGAATATTCTGTTTCGAATTTCACTGAAATGTATTTCACGTACAAAAAATATTACGTGTTCTAAAAATATTTTCAAATCATGATTGTTCTTTAAAATACACACATACTTAAAAAGGAGAAAAATCGTATTTTTATTATACGCTGCTTTAAAACCTCATTCTAACGTAAATTTGAAATAAGTTTCAGTATTTATTATCTTTTTCAAGTTTAAAAACAATTTTCGAAAGCATTAAAAGTAAAATTAGATGGCTAACAATAAATATTAACTTTTATGCATCAAAAGTTATGCTTCAGCATAAATAATTTTAGCATCATAAAAATATCTAAAATTAGTAACAAAGATAAGCCATAGAAAGTTTAAATTAGCCTCAGTCTTGTACTGATATAATGAACGGGTATTTTATAAAGTTTCAAAGCCACAAAAAAAAGTACTATTACACTCGCGATTATACTTCATGATAAAAAAAAATGTTTTCCACTTACTTGACAAAATGATAGAACAGTTGATTTCAAATATTTAGTTGATATGTAGAGACTATATTACAAAGAAATTATTATTAAGCATTGAGAAACTGAATTCCTCTTGATGTATTCATATAAATAATATGCCTTATTTTAAGCATGCTTTGACATTGCTAGAATTTCTCAATTTTTAAAATAATAATAATAATATTTGAATGCAAACGTCTTAGAGAAACCTGTTTAATAAATGAAAAAAATAGTTTTATATAAAATTAAACAAAACTCTTATGATGTATCCAAAACTATTAAATTTATTTCAAAGGTTTAAAAAAATGTGTATACTCTAGCAAAGCACTCAAAATTTTGCGCACAAAATAATAATGGGAATTTCAGTACAATTCACTTTCTCGAATCTTCATTTTTCATTGTTAAGCTTTTTAGATTTCAAAAATGAAACAGAATACTTCAGTCGAGTTAAATTTTTTCCATCCCTCATTGGTTATTCAATACCAATAATCCAAAGACATGAATATTCTAAAAGTCAAGACTAGAATTCTATTCGTTACATAAAAGGGAACATTCTTTACTTTTAAATCGAGCTACAAAATCTGAGCTAACAGTCCTGATCTACGTGATAGGCAGAGAGATTGTTAGGAGATCGGAAGAACCATTTTATTTTTTTCCTCTTTATTTTTCCGCCATTTTTTCCCAAGTTGCTGTCTTTTCAGACATCGGTCTAGAATGATTTTGACTAAGTAAAAAAAAAATATTGGCAAGCATTCAATAAAAATCGCGTCTGACGATTATTGAGACAAGATAATGACACACGCACACACAAAAAAATATTGCATGATTTTGATATTGCCATTTTATACATAGGATTTAAGTATTTTTTTTTTTCTCTCGCTTTCCTGGAAGGATACAAGTAAATGAAGAAAGACAAAGTTAAGCATTTTATTTTCTGAGAATGTTATTTACTACAAAAAATAAGTTGATAAAGATAATTAATTTACTTCTATATATAAATTATTTCCATAACCGTATTTAAAAATCAATATTCTAATAATTTCTTTCCACAGTTTTGGTCGATGATTTAGTTCGAGAAAAATTTTAAGTTATTCTATTCCTATGTATTACATTTCTATGGAATTTTAATTAAAGAAATTTTATAAGAATATTTAAATAACCTTTATGATAATTGTATGGATGATTAAACTTAAATTAGTATAATTACATCCGAAAGAGTAATTATTGAACTAAAAAAAGAGGTTGAAAGAGTTTTCAAAAAAAATTTCGATCAAGAATGGAATATTTTAAAATTACTTAAGTTTTTCACAACAATGATGTGTACAGCTAGAATGTTTTTAATATGAAGTTCCAAGTATGCAGGTAATAATTTGAATTCATAATGTCATTGTGGTAATTTTGTTACTTCCTGATCGTAACTAATAAGTAAATAAACAATTTTTACTATCACCTCACATCTCAAAGCGAATTACACTCGTTGATCCAAAAACACATTTAAAATACCTTGTTTATTTTAAAAAATATTTTTTAAGAAACCTAGATAGGCAACTAAATCTGGCTCAAATGTAACTTTTTGGGAAAAAAGTTATTGTCCAAAATCTTTTTAGAAGGCATTTTTTAAGGCCTTATTTTTAAAAATTTTAACTCAGAAATTTAACAGATATAAAACACTATTAAAAATGATTTGTTGTATAGTTATCGATAATAAGGTGACCAACCGTACTCTTATAAAGAGTTTTGTGCTGCTTTATTAATTAACCCGGCTCATATTAAATTTGCATTTCAAAAATACTCCTTTGCTACCCTTTGTACTCCTAAAAACAAAAACTATAACTGTTAATCATTCATATGTATAGAATTGTCTCCAATGATAGGTACGTACATGACTGTATATGCTAGAACGTTGACATAGAGTGCACTTTTGCTGTTTACCAAAAGAGAGATGCAATTTGCAGTGATAACTCTTAGAGGAAACCAAAGTGATTCGGCACAGATTCAGTGAGTTTCTTAGTATATATATATATATATATATATATATATATAAACAAGTTTTATCTACTTACTAAATTCTCTAAATTAAAATAATTCTAAAGGAAAGTATCAGTTCGAAAGAATATTAGTTATTACTGTTAAATGTTTTTAAAATTTTTGAATTCAATATTACTCTTTTAAACTTACTTGTCATTTAATTTTATTCTTTATTGATTTGAGAGTATTAGTGCAAGTATAAAACATTTTTTTAAGAATGAAATATGAGAAGTTAAAAGAAGACTAAAAACCTTTTTAATTAATATTTATGAAAAAA
The DNA here is from genome assembly GCA_019974015.1 of Nephila pilipes. Lineage (NCBI taxonomy): Eukaryota > Metazoa > Arthropoda > Arachnida > Araneae > Nephilidae > Nephila > Nephila pilipes. The sequence continues at coordinate 54,988 of BMAW01104572.1, read as the reverse complement.
AAATGATTTTCTATTTGTTATAGACCTCACAGAAAATTACGATTGTACAGCAATTGCACAGTCTGCAATGAAGAACTATTAAAAAAAAACTCCATTAAATGAAAAGTTGATTTTAATAATTAAAATTAATAGAAATTTAAAATATTAAGAATTATTTTTGTGTTACTTTAAAAATATATAGTCGAATGAAGCAAGCTTAATTTTTCTTAATGATTCTAATAACTGTATCCAATGGAATTGCATAAGTACTCCTTTTGTAAAAAAATAGTTAGTCAACTTATTAATAAAAAAATGAAGCTTCAGAGACTTTGATCTTGACATATGAGTTTCAGAAGTAATGTATGAATGTACTCGTATTGCTGATTTACTGCCACAGTAATAATGTAATATGTAAAATATTACAACTCAAAAATTGTTGGTAACAAGGGACTCCTTTCTAAGATAAAACAAATCTTCAAAATGCGCACTTGTAAGAAGAAAAAAAAAAAAAAAATACTACTCTTCTATCTACTAGTATAATTCAGGCGTAGGAATGATATAAAAAAAAATAGAATGAATGAATATGCTACTTAATATAAAGAATAAAATATTAGTGGAAACGGAAATATCCGCTTAATCCCACATGATAAGATAATTTCCAATATGTTTAAGAGGAACGAGATAATAAGAAGTTCTGAATATAAAGACATTTATGTCAAGGAATAGAAGTTTCACAGTGATGATATAACAGAAAAATCTATTAACTAAGTAGCATGAATGAATGAAAGAACTCTCGTACAGCTGCTTCAGGCTTAAGTGTCGTATGCCATTCATAATATGTTCTCTTGATTCCCATTTGGAAAAAGATGTGTATTTGACGAACAGAGAAAATATTAGATCAAGATATTCTGTATGGAATAGTGATATCGAAAGAAAGCTAGGATCTGAACAAGCTTGGGAATGTCTCTTATTGTATTGATTACAGAAAGTATACAATGTTTATGAGCGAATCCATTCAAATTCTTAACATTGTAAGGTCATTCGTTTATATTCAATGATCGATTCGCTTTCAGTGTCATGTTTTAATGTTTATATTTTGAATCTCGCTTATAAATATTAAATTTATTTCATAAATGAAAGTAAAAGGAATGCGATAAAATTTATACATAAAAACTTAAGTTATATATTTTGCTTCAGGTGAAAATTATAACGGTTCAAGTGTATGTGATGCTGGAAGTATTTCGTCTATAAATGAAAAAAAAAAGTTCTAATATGATTTTGATTTAAAGAATTCAACCACTTCATGTTCTTGTATATTTTTATTTTAATTTTAATGGGGCGTTTTCGAATTTTCTACCCTTATATTTTTTCTATTTGATAAAACAGATGAAAAGTATGCCCATATTTTGGTATAATTGACATACTCGTAGGTAATCATATTTTTCTTATAGACATCCTAGTTTAGTGGAAAATAGACATATAATTTATATCCTTTACAAATAAGTCAGTTAGCTAAAAAAATTATTTGTTTCCTCTAGAACACGAGAGGCTGATGCTATAAAATGTAAATTTTTGTGAACCGAAACGGAAATTTTCAAAAATAAATATTATACATTTCTAAAATATATCAGAAATTTAAAGAATTAATTCTTGTTTCAAAGATATCTGTTGAGTAACGATTCTAAATCTGTTAAAATCAGATTAATTTTTTAAGTTCTTATTAAACTTAAAAGTATATATTAGTTTTGAATTATAATCATATATAATGATCATGCAATTTATTTAAAATTTAATTTTGCAATAATCAAACATAAAGGATAAACATTTAAGTAAATTTATTGAACGGCAATTCAGAAACATAAGATTTGTTGTTGATCTTTAACCTTAGATTAATATGTGTAGATACCTTATAACAAAATAATTTAAACTTTTAATGAATTGTGACTATGTGTCTTTTACTCTTAATATGCCTGTCAAACATTATTGTCATTAAATTTAAATTAATATTTCCTTTTTCTTTATCATCCTTCACTTAACAAATTCTGTTTCAAAGGTAGAGAAGTGAAACTAGCTCAAAGATTATTTTGAACAGAATTTAATTAAGAAAACATCAGAGCAATCTATTCTCATGAAAAACTGGATTTAATTACGCCCCTTTTCCATTAAAACTATAATGTCTTGAGTAGCAACTTGACCCAAAATTCTTTTTTTTTTTATGGAATGTATTCTTAGTTGTATAAGATAAATAAGTAATTGGTGATCTCATTTTTAACGTTTCTCAAACCCAGCAATCGTTTAAAAAGATTAATAATTCAAAGTTAAAAGTATTACCAAATACAAAGTTATTTTTATTGATGTCGTAATTTCTAAAATGAAAAAGAGCAGAAACCATGGCATGAAATGTTTTTTCTTGGCAAACTTTCTCAATTACATTTCCAGAAAATTCTAAATTTTATAAAGAGTTTTTATGTTCATCATGCTTCTAAGATACATAAACATTGTACATCAAAAATTAAAAAAAAAAGGAGCATACAGAATAATCAAATAAAGTTTTTGATACTAAAAATGAATAATACGCATGCACTTTTATTTTAATTAAAATATTCATAATTTTTTGAAACAGATTAAACAGAACAAAAAAAAATGATCTAAATTTTTAATTTATTCTTAATTTTTGAGAGAGAAAGATAGTTTTTTCCAATTAAAATCATTTATCACTGTATCAGAAAATAATACAGTTCTTGTTAATTCAATGATCTATGTTTGAAATACATTTAAAGAATAAATAATTAGTAATTATTAAAATTATTTTAAAATAATTAATTTACATTGTTGCATATTTGTTTAAATCAGTATACTTAGTTTAGAGAAACTTAATTCATTATAGATTAATTTATTAAAACATAAATTATATACATTTTTATTTAGATATTTTTTTTGGAATTCAGCATTCTTTATTTTTTATACTTCAAAATTTAATTTTAATATTTTCAAGAAAACAATTCTGTGGGGTTTTTTTTATTCTCGCAGCAAAGGGAAAGAAACTCCAAAATAATAAATTACTATCTTCGGAAATTCATATTGCAAATTTCTTACAATTTAATTTTTTGTATGTTTCTACTTCAACCTAATTTTATATTTTGCTATTTAAAAGAAGAAAATAATTAGAAAATAATAAATTTATTGATTCTTGTCATTGAAAATAATTATATTAACATAAAACTGCCTTTATTTGTAGGGACTTGTGAATGAAAAGACATCTGATTTTGTTGCTCTTTTGAAGTCTTGAAATAATAATGACTCGCTTTGAATAAAGTCTTACAATATATTGATTTTCTTAACACAAAATTTGTCATGCAACTGAAGTAGTTCTATTAAAATAATTTAAAGATTTATATCGTACAAATTGCTTTCTTTTTTTTTTTTAAAAAATACATGTAATTATGAATTGATAACACATACACAAATATACATATATATATATATATATATAATGGTATTTTGACAACAGTTAAAATTGTTGCACTTTACATGGATCAAAGAATTTGGGCTAAGAGATTAATCTAACTTATGTCTTTTTATGACTTGAAAATACAGCATTTATAAGTCCTTTAAGAGTAAATCATTATTCTCAATTCAAATTGCTTCTGTTTCGTAAATTTACAAATTTCTGTTCATTTTTTTGTACTCTATGTTTGTAGTTTTCATATACGTATTGTTGTGTTCTAGAAAAACTATAAAATTTTGGTTTTTTCTTTTGAATTTACATTAACTTTTTCGGTTTAGTTACATTATCTTTTGGTTCGCAAAAATTTATTTTGATCTCTTGTGTGTTTTTTTTAAATTTATTTTTAAGGATTTAGCCTTCAAATTTTTTTTTAAAATTATATTTTTGGTTTTATAACATTTCTTTAAAATTATATTTTCTTGATGGAAATAGTTTAAACAATAATTCTTGAAAAACCCAGCTTAGCAATCTAAAGCTTGTTACAGCATTAAAGTTTTTCCCCTTATTTTACTGGTTTTTCCAAAAAACTGTTTGCTTTCATGAATTTCTTCAAGAAGTGATATATATATATATATATATACATATATATATATATAATAAAATGAAAGATTTTTAAATTATAACTTTCATAATATTTTGGAAAATGTATTATATTTAAGCTATTGCACTAAGGAAATGTAGTTTATTATGAAATTTATGTATGATTAAAGTAGTCAAGTTCCATATTTGTTACACAACATCTGTTAACAATGAAAATGTTGCCTGAATTCAAAATTCTAGAATTTCAGCGTTTCTGCACCTTAACTGTGACATTTTTTGTGATTCTCTCCCTGGTATAAAAAATACAAGCAAAGAAAAAAATATGATTTTCTGCTTTCACTTTTAAAACTCATGATCAACACGTTCGATGAAGGAAGTTTTTTATAGGTGTCCAATATTTTCCTTAAATATCCAAAATTTCACTGTTTTGGACAGTGCTTGCGTATCACGCATTCATCCCACTAGGAGTGTGATGCCAAATTTTAGCAAGTACATTACTGCCCGTGGCATCGTCCGGAGTGTTTTTGTCTGCCCTCATGAATCTTTTTCGCATCGTCAGTTTTGCTCGCTCCTCCTATTCTAAGATGATGGAATTGAGTGAACAATGAGTGTCTATGAAAATTTGTTTCATGATTGGGAAAACTTTACGGAAGCTATTAAGATGTTGAAAACAACTAACAGATATGACACTTAGGGAAAAACACGAGCATGAGAAATGTTCTCGTTTAAAAAGTAATTTGGATAATCAGTTGAATGAGAAACTTCGCTCTGTGGATCAATCAACTGCTCAAACAAACAAAAATGTCGAGAGGATTTGTGAAGTAATTGAAGACTAAAAACAGGCATTTAATCGTATAGCCAGGTTTGCCGAATTTTCTTCGAGTACAGTTTAATGAATTTTAACAGAAGATTTGGAAATGAGAATGGTCGCTACGAAATTTGTGTCTCGTGTTCTGACTGACGAACAAAAAAAAAATCAATCTTAGTGCAATAGTTTTTTTGTTAATATAGTATAAAATCCTTCCCCACATACTTTTCTCTCCTAATTTAGCTCCGAGCAATTTCTTTTTGTTTCTGCACAGAATGAGAGGTATAATAAGTAACTGTTTACGACGATATAGACGAAATAAAAATTCGAGGGAAAGCTGTCAGCCGTCACCTTAGATGAGTATAAAAAATACTTCCAACAATGGAATCACCAGTTGGCCAGAAGTATTAAGTATAACGGAGAATATTTTGATGATTATGCAGTTGTTTGTAAGAAATTAATAAAAAGACGAAAAATAGAAAAGAATAAAGCACAAAAGTAGTTATGTGACGGCGAACTTTTCCTGTTCGCCTCTTGTGCCATAGCTAAACTCAATGTATTAACACTAAAAGTCAATAAGTCAGTCAAAGAGACGTTAAACATGTACACACTGTATTTATTGACTAATTGCTAATATAACGACAATTATAACAGGTTCTCCCCAGATGATGCCCTAACTATATTAACTCGATCTACCAGTAATAAACTAACTCAGTCTTACCACTAACGTCACACTGAGGCTGTCTTGAATTCTAACTTCCACGAAACAGCCGATAACTTGTAGTAATTCCCGGCTCCGACTTCGACTCTGGAACAATTGCCAAATTCTAGAACCACTTAACCTCTCCTGTGACTTTCAAGCTGAGTTTATATATTTCCTATCTCCCCTACTTCACTTCATTTCTACCTGCTTGTGATTTGCATATTCACTTTTCATTTTTGGTTGGGCAAAGGTTGTTAAGCAAAAGCAATCAATCTTCATTAAAAGTCCCCAAGGTTAGTGAAGAGAAAACCGCGAATAGCCCAACGTCACTGTTATAATCAACATAACTTTTCTATTGTTTATGTGCTTTATAATTCGCAACTTTACATATTGTGCGTTATTTGTTACTTTCATTCATTTATATATGTATATATATATATTATTGTGAAATGATGAAGTGCTATCTTTACAATATCATAATCAACATTTTCTAACACATATTTTACATAACTTATGTTCTAAATGTAAGTCATTATTAATTTGGCTTTTATATTTTCATACTAAATTAAGCAATACATCTTTATATGCTTTTTGAATTAGCTTAACAGTTTTTTCATACTGAAAATAAATATATATATACAAATGGACAAAATCTCTTGCAAAATATTGCTTTAAGGGAACATTAGAAACCTTCTTTCATATAGGAATGGAATCTTGATAGTTAAAAATGAATATCATTGTCAAACCCATTTAAGTCTTAACATAAAAATCTATGCATGCAGAGTCGTGAAATTTTCCTTAGAGAATTTAATTGAAGAAAATGTCTGAGGAAAAATGATCTTAAAAATTCTTTTACGATTATTTATTCAGAAGAAAGACGAAATGGAGAACATTCCAGTGATAATTCTAATGATTATTTCGTAGTTTCCCCGTAAAATATGAATTCTTTCATTACTGTAATGAGTAATTATTATTCTGAAGTAATATTAAAGAAGTGATTCTTTCATTTACGTAATAAGTAATTATTCTGCAGTAATAATAAAGAAATTATTCTTTCGTTTACTTAATATGTAATTTAAATTCAATGGCCTAATTTGAGGGTTACGTCTTCAAACTTTTGATATGATTTTATTTTCTTTATTCGATATCTTTTAATCAGCTGATTTCAAAAATTTTTTTTTTATATTTTTTTATTAGTAATTTTTTTTGAAATTCAATATATTATGGTATTTGATAAGAGTATATTAAATAATTAATGGCTTCTTCATTTACAAAAAAAGGGGGCCTTGCATTATTGCCAATATTATGAAATATACTTATCTTGGAATTTTTTTCAGAAATTGTGAAATATTTATTTCATCTAAATATTTGTTGTTAAATACATTTATAAAAATACAAGTGAAACTCAAAGTAAGAGTTAAAAAAATTTTATACCAATATTTTTCTCTAAAAACTAAATTTTCTTAGGAAATATGTAAATAAACACATTTGAAATAATTTAAATAGTTGCTTTTTTTTTTAAAAAAAAAGACAGTAAAGTGTTTTTAAGTTGTTTTCAGACCGATATGTGAAATGCATCAAATTTCACATAATTTTTGCTTCAAGTTGTTTTATTTATTTATCGCAAATATTTTAACACAAAATCCTGACATACTCAAAAATTCTCACAAGATTTGAAAAATATACAAAAAGATGTAATCTCAAATACATTGATTTAATTTTAAAAAAATTCTCAGATCTTAAGACTTTAAAAATGCATAAGATCTTTCGGATTCTCAATATACATTAAGGAAGCAAGCATAAATCAGAAATTCAAGCGAGCGTTGAAATAAACATTCCTATCACATCCACTTATTTCCTACGGAAAATGTGAATAGGAACCGATCCGTCTCCCAAGTTGATTGCTTAAATAAGAATTCGAAACAAACCTTCTCATGAGCTAAGAATCCAATAAACGGCAGTGGCATTTTCCCATTGAATCGTGCTTTGTATCTTCAACTACACGCAAATAGATATGAAAAGCGAAACACATTGAGTGATTCCATTCTGCAAGACGATTCGGAGCGTCTCATGTTTATGTAGTCCACGTAAGAAAACGCGATAAAATTCCTTCGGAGCGAAGTTCAATGCAGAAGTGGAAAATCCGACAAAATTTCAACTTTCCCTCCCCTTTTTACTCAGTATCTGAAAATTCCCTCAGCTCCGTGTATTTATAAAGAACTACCCCTCTTTTCTTGTGTTTTATTCTTTCCTTTTGTGTGTGTGTAAAAAGGGAGACCTCTCCCATAAAATCCTCCCCAGCTGACGTATAGAGGGAATATCAGGTGAAATGTGAGCTGGAGCGTGCCTAGAGTAGGGAAAAGGGAGTCTTTCCCCACAATCCTTTGCTTTAAAGATGCTTGCTTATGGTAAAGGGGACACCTCCTATTGCATACAGTTATGTGAATGTTTGCGGGTTATCTGTTAAAAGTTTCAGAAAAACACATTAGAGGAACAAAATAAGCTAAAAACAGAGACTTCCCAAGAATTGAAGCTAAAAAAATAAAATCAGAATTTTTATTTTAAATGTAGGGGAATATAGAGCCAGAATATGTCAATTTATTAAAATAATTAGTTGTTTCGATTATTTATACTTCTTATAGTTAAGTAAATATAGTTATTAATTAGTTTAATTAATTAATATATACATTATTTGCTGATTTGTTTGCAAATTATTATAATAATTCAGCTATTATATTATTATATTAACTCACTATGATGTAATTACACATTTTATTTATAATAATAATTTTACTGGTAATTAAATATGTATGAGATTTATAAATAACTACTGGTATTACTTCAGAAGATCTATACAAAAAAAACCCGTAAATATTTTTCTAAGAAATTCAAAATTTGCTATGGGAAAATAATATGTAAAACATTTTAAGTAACTAAGTTTTTTTTTTGCCGATATAACTATTCTTGTGTTCAAAATTAGTGTAATTTTTATATTATCGAATTTTTTGAAAAAGTATAGGTAAAAAAAAATTAAATAAATAAAGTAATGCTTTCGAACAAAGGTACAAATTTTTATAATAGAACATATAGGCCTATACGAGTGTATGTGGAGAAACATGTTTCATAAAGGCATATGGATATTTCCAAGTTAAGTTTGCTCACACAGCACACCTAACTTAAGCGAGCTTTTTTCAAAATGCAGAGAAATTAAAAATCAAACGTTTAATAGGCCCTCTAAATCGTTTAATTAACCCTCTGACACGTACAGCTCCGGATAATATAAGATGCTTGTCTATGCACAGTTTCTGCGACCAATCCTAATCTACGCTTGTTCAATCTGGAATCAAGCTGATCAGACCGATCATAAGAGAATTGAAATTTTACAAAATAACATAACTAAAATGATAGCACGGGATACCATGGTTCTTGAGAAACGAAGATATCAGAGACTCACTAAGAATTTTAGAGCTCCAAACCTACACTAGTTTAATCACAGATAAATTCCTCAAAATTATAATCCATAACCCTAATCCTTCCATACAAGAAATTAAAAACTAGAAGCGAACCTACCCCTCTGGGGTCACAGAACAGTAGCGTAAGACTCCATTTCTCTGCAAGCCGATTCACCAACCAATAGGAAACCTCCCTATGCCTCATTAAGGCTGAGAAATAATTTTTCCACTAATAATTTTTCTGCACTCTCTTCCAACTGAGCAACTGATTCCTGATTGGACATTTGCAGTTTACCCTGTACTCACCGATCCCTTTGAATAGTAAAACGCTCTTTTTCACTCCGCATTCAACTAAGTTTTTTTTCATGACAATCTCTTTTTAAAATTTATATTTTTACAAATTTAACTGCTTCCTAATTTAAAGATTAAATTTAATTCTCAAGTATTTTAAATTATAAATTAATAGTTTCTTTAATTTTTTTCAAACATCCATTAATTATCATAGGCAATTGGAATATATCAGGTTAACCTCAGATAGGAGATTAAAGCCCACATAGGGATAGGCACTTCAGTTTTATTCTCACTACGTACAGCTCCTGAAATCCCACATCAGCACGCCAACAGAGTGAGAACAACACCAAAGTGGCGACCATGGGAATAGTAATATTTTGTCATCTTTTTGCATGAAATGTAAAGCCAGGACTCAATTGGGAGCTCTCCTGGAATATAGTCGTTTTCAGTAATATCTCCAAAAAGGTGCTTGAATGTAAGACTATATATAATTATCTTAATATAACTTTGTAAATTAATTCCTCGATGCAATTTTATGCCAACTCAAAGGAGTAATCGTCTACTTTATTTGAGTCAATTGTGTAACCAAAGGCAACATTGATAGCAAATCCCCTTTTTGCGGATTATGTATACATAGCAAGGGAATAAATTCTCGGGGGAAATGATGTACTAGACACACACTAAAATTAGAATTATAAGATGCGGTGGCGAATCTTGGGGCAAGCGAAAGTTCGGAAGTATCACGTGATTACCAGAGACATGAATGTAGCTCTCTGTTTCGAGTTCAACTTTTGGAAATGGCTTGAGGATACTGTATGTAGAAAGAGGAAGTAAGGTCAAAGTCATCCAAGAGCCATAAGATCTTACGAAAGCTAATATTTGTCCATAACTGCGTGGCATAACAGTACAACAGGTTCTCAGCTCTCTTGTAACGGGTTCTCACTCATATTTCCCTTTAACTAATCTCTGCGGCTTCTTTGTTACGATGAGTGAGCTAAGAACTTCATCTTGTGAAATAACAGTGATTTATGTAAATTAGCGCTACTGTAAAAGAAATGTAGCAAATGAGATAAATATATTGGAGGAAATTGAGAGATTAAAGATGGAAGGAAATTATATATATATATATATATATAAAGAAAGAAAGAGAGGAAGAGAAATTGGATCACTATTTTGAATAAAATAACTATGAGGTAAGATATTCTAAGCATGCATATTTGACTCGAATCAAGATGTCTACTGAAATCGGATCCTGTTAATTCATACCCGCGTTTGGTTCTATTAAGATAAATAGAATTCTCCATTATAATACTTGGTTAAGATTGCGATTAAGTGAACCCTGCTTATTACTTATGAATTCTTATGTTACTTACTGATATTCTGAATAAATTGGTTAGTTATTTTGGAACTGGTTCTTATTGAGTGATTATGTCTAATACGCCACACAACGACAGTTCGTGGTCACATTAATTCGCCTACATCTTGCCAAATGAACTCGAGTGAAAGGGCTGCTGTTTGTAAATGATATGTCACAAATGATTCTTTATAAGATGAGCAACTATTTGGGTCTCACTGATTTTTGAGCACAAGAGAAACACTACTGATTAGCATAAGGCCGAGAGCTTTGACTTTGCATCAGACTTTTTTCTATTCACAGACATATCCAGAGTTAACTAAAATGCTGATTCTAGAAGCACACTCATTTGGAAGAGATTCGCTACATAGCCGTAACATTTAAGAAAGAGTTTATTACATAATATCTTATTAAAACTCACACAAAAACGAAAACAGAGGAACTATCAATAAGATCCCCAAGTCCTTGATTAAGTTATAGTGTGTAAAGCATTATCCTAGAATCACACTTAATTTTAAGAATGGAGGACAAATTCGGGATTTGAAAGTATATATTGCTCAATAAGCAGTATTTTCATTGTGTTTCTGTTGTAACTAGTATACAAAATTATAAAATAATAGAATAGAGAAACATTGGTATCTATTGGTATTATTTTAAGAGAAACTTTAAAAAGCTAAATGCACGAAATATATTATATTTCTCCAAAATGATACTGTAACGTTGAACTATTTGCGATTTACTTTTCACTCACCCCAGGGACTTTAGAGTAATTTGAATTACATACCAATTACAACAGCTAGCCAACTTAAGCGAAACGTACTTAGATAAATTAAATGGAGATAAGTGTAATGAACTGAAATAGAGATAGTGATAAATATGCGGAATAAAAATGAAAGAAAGGAGAAGGGAAATAGAGGACAGCGATAAGCTGATAGATATTTGTAAATAGGATCGAATAATTTTAATTGATTGTTCGGATTGAAAATAGTTAGAATAAAAGAGTCGAACCTGTTATAAACAAGAAGTGTGTGAATCGGAACGAGTGATTTGGTAAACAAAGGCTTTATTATTCAAATATAAACTGGGATTAACTGAGTTAAAAGAGATTCGAGAGAGAATGCGATCTTGCACATTCTCCTTTGACAGAACGGGAAGTATGAAGAACAAAGAATGAATAGGATTGATTAATTGGTTTTAATAATGTGTCGTATTAGAAGGAACACGAGGGCTATAGGAAGAATGCTCACGGGGACTGAGTCCATCCAATGTGTTTATATCTACAAAACGGCACCCGGGAGACAATCACCCTCGTACTTAGGATATATCTGCAAAAAGAAAAAAAATTTCTGCAACAATGAAGGGTAAGATATAACAATACATGTAGGTACAAAGAACAAAAGATATTATATAATTTCGAAATTCAAAAGTAAATAAATTCTAACAATGTGTTTGCAGAATGTGATATCATAGTTATACGGACCTCGTAATTCTAACTTCGATCAAGTGGCGTTTAGGACACCTGAGCTGGTACCCCCTCTTCAAAATTCCACGCCCTATCAAAGGAAGGACTTTGAACCTTGACAGATTTAACGTGCATCAGTTCTGTTACATCGCGGATCTATAGTGTCATAAAGGCGCCATCCCATACGAATACGCGCCCATGACCACTAGGCTGCTGCAGCCTAGAATGAATTGAAAATGACAGCATTTTTCTTTTATAGGAAAAATAATGTAAGAAAAAAGAACAATGTAGTAATTTCAATAGACATCACCCCTCATCTGAATCCATTTATTTGCATTCTTATTTCCTATGCTAAATTCCTTAAGAACTGAACTAACAGGGACCAAAAATCAGCCCTTACAATTTATTTTTAAACGTGAACAACTAGCAGTTCATACAAAATTTAACTAATAATTTTCTATAAGAAGAGCAAAGATATTTTTATTTATGAAACTTTTGTACTTGATTTTCCATTAAATGATTACTTCAGGTGAAACACTTGTTGAAAAAATATGGTTATTTTAATGTCTCACGTGCCATTAAAAACATTTGAGTTACATAATTATACATGCAATGATCCCAAGATTTTAAATAAAAATGTGGAACTTATTGTAAGAGTTTTTTTCGTTGTTTAATCACAATTAGTGACGACACAAAAAATGAGCAACTAAAACGAGATTTATACTTTTCAATTTAAACAATTCATAATTTTCAACAATGTATCTCATGAAAAAAAATAACTTTGGATGATTGTTAGGGTTTACTTCATATTCTGAAGATCTTCAGATATAAAAATTTGATTTAAAAAAGACAGTTAATACGTATGTACTAGGAAGAAACATACTCAGAAAAATAAGTTCTATACCCTAATCCTTCTTTAAAGATAATAACGTAAATAACAATTAATTATTTAGCACATTTTTGCTAATTTAACAAATTAATTTAACCATTAAATATATTCTAAATTCCCCCCCCCCTCACATCATTTAAATGAATGGCATAAATGAAATGAGCAATAATAAAAACAAAATTTTAGTAGTATTTTTAATCTGACCGAACTACCAAGAAAAGCTAATCACTAAGAACTTATTTCGCATTTCAAACATTTTCTTTGCAACAAAACAAAGTAAATGATTCCCTATACAAAACAAAGTAAATGATTCCATATCAAAGGTTATAAGAATTTGTCTTTCATAAGCAACTCAGTAAAATTACAAAATAATTACTTTCATATAAAAATAAATCTTAAGAAACATTTTATAATTATAAATTTACAATTTTAATATTATCGTATTACATTTATACCTTTGTGAATAAGTTTGTACAAATATGATTCAACCAAAACGTTACATTTTCAAACAAAATAAAATGCTCCTAATTCACTTCGTTGGGACTTTGAATAACGAAATTTTCTATTTAAATATGGTAATTATAAAATTTATTGGAACCAGATAAGAAAAATATGAGAACAAACATTCAAAAAAATTACAGCCACAGACGAAAGGAAAAAATAATGTCCTATTCTAGACAATTTATTTTTGAACGAATGCAGCGATTATACATGTATGTATACAAATAGAAGAAAGAGATTAAACTCGAAAAACGTCAATTTTGAGAAAACCAAGCTCATTTTATTCTGAAAGGACTGTAAGTTCACCAGGTGTACCTAAAAAGAGTTTCTAATAAATACTGTGAAAATAGTAAATTAGTGTATATACTCTAATAACAAGAACAAAAAATCACAACTTTGCTTTTAAAGAAGAAGAAAATGATTCGTTTCATATCTGGCTATTATCAAAGTTACGTCCTAATCGAAAGTGAATGAATAACATTTTTTGCAACTCATTTTACTTTATGTTTAGTGTATTGAAGTTCATGTAATTTATAATTTATTCCTACGATTCCCCCTATATATATATATATATATATAAATAATAATACGTATATATATTATTTGCATATATGTATATGTATGTAAAAAAAATTCAAGGGTGCTTGATTTTGGAATTTGAGGTATGAGTAAAGTTTTTGAATTGAAAGATTATCACTATCAAAAAAATGTTCTGCAAAAAATTGCTAGTCGAATATCTTTATCAAATGATTCATTCGGAAAAGATTTATAATACCACTATTAAGAACATAAAGAAATGTATAAAAATAACAATATACTGAAAACTTCAATCTTCTTTAAAGAACATTCAAGAGAAAAATTTCATGAATAGTCGGATGCAACCGCAGATCCTGGCGAAATATGCGTCAAATTAATGCTCAGTGAAGAAAATTTTTTTTTATTAATAATCAATTTGCCATAACATTTTTTTTTAAAAAAAAGTCTAAAGCTTATTCAAAAAAAAAATCTCTTCTAGGTGCTCATTGTCATAGAACTGCAGATTCATTCTGACAATTTTCGTGCTTCCTGGTCATTTAATTTTTCAGCTTCATCGAGGTCACACACAGAGTCAAGCACAAGTTCTTTTCTTAATATAGATATATTCATAAATTAGAATGAAAACGAAGACACTAATACAGTTTTACAAGACTCTAATATTTTATTTGAGATATTTATTTGTTTTCCGTACAGCGAAATAATCTATTATCTGGTTTTTACACAACTGTTATCTGGTTTCGAATCGATTCGTTGTGACAAAAGATAACCCCTGTAAGATTTCTCTTTAATTTTTTCAACTGTTGGGTTACTTCGGCGAGACCCTATGATGGTTGGACTTGTCTGCTCATAAGACTCCAAATGTGCCCTATTTAGGAGAAATCTAAAGAGCCACCTCTTAGCTAGCGTGTATGTTAAGCTCTAAATAGGTGCTTAACACTCACGAATAATAATAAGTAAAAATGATCTTGTGCAGCTGGAATTATTCTTTCAAAATATAAATCCGGAGAGTCTCGAAAAAGGAGATGGGATGAGGTAACACAACTAAACGTAGAATATCCTTGCCGCATTGCCATGTTAAAGGGGTATCATGGTTGACAACTAAATTGTACCAAAATGAAATTTGACTTTACTCCTACATATCCCGAAAAGCGATTTGTGTGAAATTAATTGAATTAGGTCTTCCTTCCACCGCTACCTTGGATATTTTGAAACTCGTTTTAATTCATGATCGGGGTTGAAGTCAAAACAGAGGATTCATCGCCGAAAATAATTATTCTCCAGTTAGTAAGATTCCAGTTTGAATAAGCCCGGTACTCCTGGAAGCGCACTGTTCGTTGTGCACAGATCATGGAATTGTATGGAAAATAGGAATCGTATACTCATATTTAATACGATGAATTACGCATCTAAGGACCCTGCGGTCACTGGTTGTACGTCTGGTCGTTCACAATGACAAATAATTTGTGTGAGTTGCTATGAAGAGCACTCTGTCCTTACGTTCTGTTACCTCAGATCGATTGCTGCATCCATGTGTGTTCTTATTTGTATCAGAATATCCAAAATGGGGGCATTACTCCGACACAAATGTTGAGCTCTCAGTTTACCTCACTTATCCTGATAGCACATCCTATAATCTCATACTGTTCAAGATCATGTACATGAGTCATTATTATGGTAAAAAAAAAGTCATTGAAATCAAATTCAGAGGAAGTTATGCCTTCTAAGGGTAGAATTTCCATTTCCCTTTTTCATTTTTCATGCCACCTGGATACTTAGGAGCGATGCTTTGGAGCTAAAATTATTCATTCATTGGGTGCAAAAGTTTATTCATCTGTTTATTGAGTAAGACTAAATAATAGCTCATAAAATTTTGTAACAATCACTTATCTTCTTGATCATTCTTTTCTTTTTATTTAGACTGTTTGCAAAAAAACGAACCAGCAGTTACACACACACATATATATATATATATTAACTCACATAAATATTCTGTACTAAAATGTGTAACTATATATTTTAAACTGAGCAATAGCAAAAATATCAATTTAAGAAAAGCATGACTTGTAGACTTACATAAAAAAGAACTTAAAACTTAAATTTGGGTACTGAATCTACAATAATTAAAAATATAATTTATTTAGTTGCAAATTCAGATATGAAGATACTTATAATAAGGCGACAATTTTACATGAATTGAAAATCAGGACACCCACGGAAAAGGATCGGAAACCCATTATCTTAAATAAAATTAATAAAAAGGTATTATGATAATAATGTATCATACTAGTAATTTATTATAATAGTAAGTAATTTATTATAATAATAACTGAAAGAAGTTTTGTACAATAACATCTCATACCTTTTAAACTTTTTGTTTCTTATATTTTTCTGAAGTATGATTTAATTTTAGTAACAACTCCTTTTGTCGGATACTTTGATAAAATTACAATAAAGTAAGTCTAAAAATTACATTTAGTAATGAGTACATGCCCTTTAAGATTTCAATATTAGTCTAGTTTTATCAGTGGTACATATGTTGGCTATTAAGGTATAAACACATTGAATTGTTGAGTAAATTTCAGGTAACTCAGATAATATTTTACTAATTTACCAATATTCTAAAAGTATTTGTAAAAATTAAATATATTTCATCCCATCTATAAACAATGATAAAGAATTTTGTCTTCATAGAGTACTTTTTTTCTCAGTGTAAAGTAGAACAAAGAAAAAAAAATATCGAAAAATTTGTCTTCAACCAAAGTGATTTCAAGAAAACTCATATGATATACACGAAAAACTTCAATTTTGTTATGAATGAGTTGGGTATTTAATAAAATGCCGTTAAAAATTTTCAAGTGTGCTGAAAATATCCTTTCCACACCGCTGGATACTGATCACATGTCGTATAAAATTCTACAAAAGTATTTTTAAAAATATCAGATATAATCATACTTTCTTCCTCAAACTCGTTTATACTTGTACTAAGACGTACTTTAAATGACAAGAAAAATAACTTTCTTATTTTTATTTACGCTAGTTTTTTTTTTAAGTTGTCACAAATACTGCTGGTTTGAATAACAGAATTTTCTTGACAGTGAAATCTCCCTTTCTCCCTTTTATTTTCAAAATACCATTGTAGAACATCGATGACATATTTTGTAAGAAATAAGACTAAGATTTTGTTTTTGGTTCATTAGAATATTTTTTTTACTACGGGGCCCTTTTCGTTCGACAAAAAAAAAAAATGAATTTAAGTTAGACTATTTTTAATCCTTGTTCAATAGCAAGTCGTTATACTAAACAATTTTTGAAGTTATATCCAAAAAGTTTTTTGATATATATTTGATGCCTAAGAATTCACAAAATTCTCTTAATTCATGAACCTTTATTAGGTATCCACAAAATTAAGAATATAATTTTGGTTATAAGATTTTGCACATGAATTGGTAGAGATCTGTTGCAATACGCATTGAATTATTTAAAGTATGTAAGATTCAATCGAAGCTTTATAAACTTCCCTAAGCAATTAAATCCTTTAAGTTCTTTTCCTTTCAGATTTGTTTTCAGTATTGTAAAAATATAATTTTATTAGTCCTTCACTTTTCCCTCCAAAGTTGGTAATTATATTTTCTCCACAAAATCTAGGTACTTCCTTATCCAAAATACGCCACCTTAATTTCTACTACATATTAAATTTTCCGCAATATATTCCGTTACAATGCTTAATGTTTCAGATGAAAAATCTTTCTTTTTTTAATATTCTTACGTTATAGCCGCACTGTTACAAAAATATTTTAAGTTTCTAGGGAACAGTTTTAAATTTTTGTAATATGATGCGTCTCAAATATTGGAAACTAGATTTGCATCAAATGCTTCTCCAATAACTAGTTCGCATACTGTACCAGTACACCGATAACTATTACCTCACATTTTGTACAAGTAAATCTTGCATCGATAAACAACCTTTGATCAATTTGCAAGAAAAATTTCTTGATTGAAATGACTTTTTATTCATTATCGTGTATTATGCTCAAACAAACTCTAAACTGCAGCTTTATTTACTTACTATGTTTACTTTTTAAGACTTAAAATTTAGTTTTACACTTTTATTCAAAATTACAGTGGACACGGCACATTTATGTTTGGGAATTTTAATGTGCTTTTCAACGTTAGTTTTCCCATTATTTGCTATTGAAAACACAGTCTTACAACTTTACGTATTGCACTTCATAGTTGTCGCTGCAGGCATTTGCTTTGACAAATGGATAATCAGATTTCAACTCATCGTTAAAACGCATTTTCAATGCTTCGGCGACGGTTCAACAAAAATACAACTTTTTGTTTGAAAAAATATCAACAGTTGAATCATCATATGAGACAGTGGGGAAGAAAGTGTGCATTTTTGCATATCTGTGGCACATTTTCTCCCGAACATCTGGAACAAATACTCAGATATTGTTCTTGAACCGATATTGTTTGGCGTTGATTAAAGTTTGCTTTTTCATAAGAATATTTCGTACTTTTTTATGATAAACTCCAATTTTGTTTTTCTTCCTAAACCAGTAAATTTTTGAATAATTATATATATATATGTGTGTGTGTGTGTGTGTGTGTATGTGTGTGTGATGTGTGTGTACTGATAAAATTTTACCATTAATTAGGAAAGAAATCTAAAATTCAGTACTGTGTTGATGAAACCAATATAAATTATCACCTTAACTTATAAATAAGATTTAGATTTTATTGTGAAATATCTTTTCATAATTCATATAATTTTGATATTTTCCTTGTCTACATATATCATCGTCATAAGCACTCCTTATATTGAAAAGAAATATCAATTTATCAAGTTCATTTTTAATTTCTCGAGTCTTTTTTGTGGGAGAGCACTTTTAAATTTTTAATAATATATTATTTTTCTTTTTGCAATAAATTTTCAGATTTTTAAAAATTCATTACTAAAGTAATGAATCAATTAATTTAACTTTATGTCAGTTTTACATGTAACGTTTATACATTCATGCATTTCGCTTTTTCCTTCGTGTTTTATTTGCTACATTTGAACTTCCTCATGAATTTTCTTATTTTACAAGTAATTCGTTTTTTCTTCCGGTATATTATCTTCTACATTCAAACTTTCCCATGAATGACGTTTTAATCAACAGTTGATAAATTGCATTTAGCATTTACTTTCGATTTGTAAATTGGCTGACTTAGAATATTATACTAGTTAATTTAAGAAATTTATACTAATTTTTCTTAGTTCATAAAGGATTTCATTTGTCCAACTGTTCAAAATTTTAGGTGAATACTATTCGTCTATTGTTAGTATATATGCGATGTAAAAATTTCATTGAAACGAATGTTACTACCAAAACAACAAAGTTGGAACACATATTAAATGTAATTTTAAAAGGTGTATTACATACTACTTTTACGTCAATTTTGGTTTATCAAACACTCTAAGAAATATACATCTTCTTACGAAAAAACGAATTTTAAATTGTTGGAAAAGTTTCTCATACTTAAGTGCATTTTTTGATGGTTAAAAACAACTCCCCTTAGATTTAAATATCATTTTAAAATCTAAAATTTTACATTATTTTCCTTTTTTTTTACAAGCGAATACTTGTATTTTAATTCCCGATAACATATAAAGAATGTTACTTATAACTGCGATGGAATTTCCTTCTATTTAACACTCAAAGCGTAACATCTTTTCACCAAAAGAAGAGTCCGAGAGCAGAAATCAGATCCGTAGAAAAGAGAAACTGAAATCTTTCAGCTCGTGTGACGAACCAATAGGAACAACAAAATACGAAATAAAAAAAAATATATAAAAGAAGGGAGGTGAAAGTAACACACAAAAGAAATATTCACTGTAATAAAAGTCTCAAGCACAATGTAACGGTAATAAGATATAGGATAGGTATCAGAATAGAAAAGGATGAAAGAAAAAGTAAATAAAAAAAAGAAATAAAAGCTGAAAGGTAAGAGGGGGGGGGCGACCGTTTTGGGGGAATGGAGAAAAAATAGCCTCAATAAAATAGGAGAAAGTAGTAAAGCGCTTGCGAATAGAGGGAAGAAAATTTAAGAGATATTTAGGATGGCTCCAGACGCGATAAAGACACAGGTGAAGGCCAATAAAAAGCGATCATGGATTTCCTTGAAATAAAATTACGATGTAAAATAAATCTGGGGGAATTTAGAGATGTTTTATTAGAGGAATTTTATTATGGATATCTCCCTCTTCCCTTTTTGTTTCCCCGCCCTCCAATGAATCAGAACCCCCCATATGGGAAAGGGATTTAAATTGTTTAGGAAAGGACGAAAGTCAAAGCAGTTTAAAATTACACTTAACTCAATGAGGAAGCAGATATGAGCGATGGGAAAATATGAGGTTGAGAGGTCATTTATCTACTCATCTGTTTATTATTTTGTCTTCGGAGGATTTTGAAAGAATTCGTATATAGGATAAGCATGATCTTTTATTCCACAGATGAGTGAAGCGTAATTTTGTTTTCTTTCAAATAAATGAACAATGTTACGATATTAATGCGTTGCACAGATCTCTTTTCTTTGCAAGCGTTACAAAGAGAATCTATTTCTTTAAATCATCACTTTCACTTCAAAATTTTTAGAAAAAAGTTCATGTATGTATTAATGTATGCATGAGGAATTTAATTTATTTTATGTCGTAATTTTGCTTTTGGTATTTAACTATAATGCATTTATTAGGTATTTTCTTCATGATAGACAATATTTATAACCCGTTTGAATGAGAACAGCGTTGAAAATATAAATCCAAATTATGTCCAACTTAAGGCCTTTTAATTGCAACGGATCTCGATTGTTGCCATTTACCATTATCCAGTATATATATATATATATATATATATATATATATATATGGCAATGGTAAACTGCACTGAAAATTATTCAAATAAAAATCATTAATGATATTTGAACGATTATTTAAATCCCTTTGAAAATAAGGAAGCCTTCACTACTCCAAAATTTAGAATTACTTTAAATATTTAACTATTTTTCAACAAATATTTTATGATTTCAATCAGATTTTTTTATCTATCAATTGTCCGTTAGGATAATAAACAAATTGCGATTTTATAATGAAGAATATATCTTTTCTCTTGATGAAAAAGCGACCGATGTTCCAGAAGTTTAAAGGCTTCCTTTGTCTTTTTAGTTCGTGAACAGTTTAATGAAATCTTTGCTAACTGTCTGAAACAAGTCACTTAATATAGAACAAGTTTATAAAAGAAGCAAAAAATTCTCTCTAAAGGCAAAATTGCAATTACTTACCGAAACAACAATTTGCTAGATTCAGAATCTGATATCATGCTTCATAATTTAGTTCCTTTGTGTTAAATGTCATCCACTAAAATGTTTGCTTTTAATTTATAATGTCCGTTAAGATGAAGGAGATATTTTCTATAAATATTTTTCTTTACGTATCTGATTTAAAAACAAACTTTAAACCTATTTGCTTTTAAAGATAAGGATATTGGAAAGATAATTTCCTTCGGAATAGAGTGTTTTAAAGCGAAATTTATTTTTAAAGTGACTTTAATTCGACGCAATATTTTAATAGGATTCTAATTACAAGAAAGGAGTAAAATATTTTGGAGAGCAACGCGAATATTGAAATGACACAACAACTAAAGATGTAGAATTAATCAGAAGACAACTCATATATCTATAAACAAACATAAAAATTAGTTTTCTACATTCCTCTTAATTTGGAACACATATTACATTAAACTGTGTAGTAAGTATTAACAAATAATGGCATAAAAATAATATTTTAATAAATATTGCATATTATTATGAGAATAAATTTAAAATTTAATTGCTTCAAAAATATCTTAAGATTTAATCGTAATTTGCGGAACAAATACAAATATGTAGGTATCTGAGAGATTTCCAGCACTTGAAATCATGCTCTAAAATAAATCATATTATTTACGATAAATTTATTCATTTTGAGTATTTGGTTAAATCTAAGAAGTTAGTACTCACTAGTACAATGCAGTTTTAAATGATAAATCTCCTCGAATTAAATTGTAGTTAAAAGAATCCATTAACATTTCCCCCTCCCCCTGTTCTTATAGCCAAATGATAAAAAAATATCAAGTACTTCTTGAAGGTCGAAATTAAATACAATTTGAGTTTTCTTACTAATGATTTATAAAGTTCTACTATCTTTTTTATCCATATTCGACTCCTATGATTTCAGAAAATTCTTATAATTAATTAATCCACACTATGTATACATAAAAGTATGAATAAATTTTAGTTATAAGCTTTCTACATTAATTCATAGACAATCGATTGCAGTTTGTATTGATTTATTAAAAGTATATGCAACATAATTAATGCTCTATAAGCTCGCATTAAGCAATTAAAGTATTTAAGATATTTTTTCCTCGGATTTGTTTTCAGTTTTGTAAAGATGTTATTTTTGTCAGTACTTTGCTTTTCCTTCCGAAGTTTATAATGATATTACCTGCGCAAAATCCAAATATTTTCTTATCCTAACTACGCCGATTTATTTTCTACGTTTTATTAATAGTTATACAATCTATTCCAGTACTATGTTAGCTGTTTCACCAGCAAAATCCTTTGTTTCTAGTATTCTTGCGTGGATTTCTTACTGTTATTGAAAATATTTAAGATTTTGGGCATCAATTTTAGTTCTTTGTGGTTTGATGTCTCCCGATATATATAACTAAAATTTACATCAAATACTCCCCCAATAACTGATTCGCGTTTTTCATGATCCTTTTAATTTGGTATATACATTATATTAAACTGTGCAGTAAGCATTAAAAATAATGGCATGAAAATAAAACTCTAACAAATATTGCCTAATATTATGAGTAAATTCAGAACATGTACTTGAAAATATCTTAAATTTTAACTGTAATTCGAGGGGAAAAATGCAAATGAGTATGCGTATCTGTAAGAATTTTAGGACTTGAAACCAAGATAAATCATATTATTTACGGTAAATTTATCCACACAATGAGTAACTTGTAAATATTAGATTTAAAAGAAAACTCTCTCACTATCCTTCAATTCATTAAAGAGTACTTAAAAAGGGGGAAAAGCCCATCAACATTTTTCAGTTCTCTTCTTATAACCAAATGATAAAAAGGTCGAATACTTATTGAAAAAAAGAAACTAAATACGATTTGAACATTGTTACTAATCAGTTGTAAAATTCTGCTAATGACTTTCCGAAATTCGAAAAGCGACGTTTGTATTAATTAGTGAACTCCCTGTGGAAGCGCCAGGGGAGGAAACTTCCAAAAATTCCCAAAACGGAAATAAACAAGTTTCTAGAGCAGGTAGCAGTTTTGGCAGAGAAGATTAAAAAAGGAATGTTTCTCCACTCTTCCCCGGAACAAACACAAGTTTTCCAGTGGCGCTTGGAGACTTCGTCATGTTCTGTTTGCGTTTTCGTGATTCCAAGTACAGTGGCGTAAGTAGAAAGCAATTAAATTGGAGTAAGAGTTTGGGTTTGGCATTTATTGTGTTTCTTCGATGTAAGTGTTGTCGTAAAATGAAAAGTAAACGTTTTCCAAGGGTTTGAGAACAGGAGTATTCAAGTGATCTCCATTGAAGAAGTGCTGTTGTAGTTTATTGATTAAATACTTTACGCGTAGTTATCGGCAAGTGTCAATAAAACTCGATGAAAGATTTTAGGAGTTAAACTTTTCCTTTGAATTCTTACTTAAAACTTTCAGATTCCAAAGTAAAATGAAAAACAATTCAAAACACTGCAGAATAAACAGAATTGTACAATAGAGCACTGGAATATCATAAAATTTATGAATATTTCAGTAAAATGCTGTTGCAATTCCATAAGCTGAAATCAATGTTCTTAACGCAAATAAACTGCTGTTTGTAGAAAATGCAACACCATGAAGGAATCATCAGAATCAAATGAAATTCGCAGCAAATGTCAATTATAGGATATTATGCAAATTAATAAAGTTTCAGAGCCATCGCGCGTGCGCGGCGCGCGCAGCGCCCTCTGAATTGATGCTGAAAGCGTATAAATAAAGTGCTGTAGCGGGACGTTGAAAAAAGTCTATGATTATTTGTTAGTGGCAAACGTTTAGTGAGACCTGAGTATGCCTCCACGACGGAAGAATAAGAAATTCAAGCAACTTACGGAGTTTGAACGAGGGAGGATAATCGGCCTTCGAGAAGGAGGATTTTCCTATCGCGCAATAGCAGCTCGTATGCAGCGGAACAGTTCCACAGTGATGCGAGTTTGGAAGCAGTGGACCGACGAGCACCGAACAACTCGAAAAACAGGCACTGGACGACAGAAGGTGACGTCAGAGCGCGATGATCGACACCTGCTCCGCATGGCGGTGAATGATCGCACAGCTTCCTCCAGGCAGCTGGCAGCACGTTGGTCTACTGCTACAGGTGTACAATTGTCGGCTTCGTCAATTCGTCGTCGTCTGCTGCGCCGTGGATTGCGTGCAAGGGTGCCTTTATACAGGATTCCCCTCACGGCGAATCATCGACGGCTGCTTCGGCAGTGGGCTCTTGAGCACAGAGACAGGCGAGCTGATTGGCACCAAGTTGTCTTTTCAGATGAATCACGCTTCAATTTGTGGACCCATAATGGCCGTGTTCGTGTTAGACGTTATGCCGGTCAACGCTGCCTTCCTGAGTGTATTATTGAACGACATAGTGGTCGAACACCCGGAGTTATGGTCTGGGGTGCGATTTCGTATCATGGACGATCCAATTTGATACGAATTGAGGGTAATCTCAATAGCAACAGGTACGTCCGTGAAGTGCTACAGCCCGAAGTCGTTCCTTTCCTTCAAGGCATCCCTGGAGCTATCTTTCAGCAGGATAATGCACGTCCACATGTTGCGCGGACTGTTCGAGACTTCTGTTCAGCACAACGCATGCAACTTCTTCCTTGGCCTGCTTATTCACCGGATATGTCGCCTATTGAGCACGTGTGGGATATGGTTGGTCGGCGTCTCGCTCGTGATCCGCGTCCTGCAGTTTCCAAAGACGAACTTTGGTTGCGCATACAAGCGATATGGAATTCTCTTCCTCAAGCAGATATTCAACATCTGTTTGACTCCATGCCACGTCGTATAGCAGCACTTATTGCAGCGCATGGTGGCTGCACCAAATACTGATTTCGGACGCTTAATTTGTTTCTTTTGTTTTGAAAATTTCATCATTTATTTGTATCAGTACAAGTCGTTTCTGCATTAAATTTCATTTGATTCTGATGATTCTTTCATGGTGTTGCATTTTCTACAAACAGCAGTATATATTTGAAGCATAAGAAATGTACTTCTCTCTTCACTCCATCACATATGTATTACGATTTACGATTAATAATAATTTACATTCTTACATACCCACTTACGAGGTTTAATTCAAATAATAATTATTATAGTTGCAGAGTTTTTAAAAGAAATCTGTTTACACGTCAAAATATGAATGGAAGAATATAGTTTTTTTTATTGAAATAAATTACTTCAGAGATTCTCTACATAAAATTAAAAATAATGATTTAACAGACAAAGGCGAGTTGCAACTTAAATTCAAGAAGCTAGGTATTTTTATTAGGCTAAATCGACGGAATGAAAGTAAAGCTTTATTAGATTTATAATATTAATCATAATAGTAACAACAGTTGACTTTATTCCTTAATCGGATGTGATGTAATTCTCAACATCAATCTCTACTGTTGTGAAGAAGTCCAGAAAGCCATTATATGGCTAAATAAGAAAATGTGGATTTTTTTGTATATTTACAAAAATAATTTCAGGTAAGTAATTTTGGCTCTTTTTAAAAAAAGTATCATCGAAAAAAATTGAATACAATCAGTTAAGAAACGTAAAAATGAAAATATTTATGAAATTCATAACTTAAAATAAGAACTCCTGATATTTATTTTGTAGAAACACCCCCAATAATATATGCACATTTTGTTTAAAATATATGATATAGATACATAGAAATGAGGCATGATTTGAATTAATTAATTGTTGTAGCAATGTAGAGTTGTTACAGAATTCATATTAAGTAAATTTATGTGTACAAATTTAACGCAAAATAGTTATGATTATAGTAGTGGTACATAGTTTAATTATTAAATAATTCAGTTTTGTACATTTTACTCATTTTTCCATTAAAATTATAATAAAAGTTTACTTTCTAATATTAATTTATTTTTAGCAATACATTGCACGTGAATGATTTTAATACAAAATATATATAATAATTACATAGCTTTAATCTATTATCAAAAACATTTTATGTTAATTACAAGTTGAATTTTTTCGTTAAAGAGGATACGTGCAATAAAATAAAGTATAACAAGTATTAGAAGACTTTATTTCAATGTAAGTAATATGAAGATTAACAAGAATTTTCTTGTAATGATTTATTTTTCGATGTTAATTCAAAGTAATTTGTTTAAAATTTGTACTATAGCTCAAAATACACACAAAACTTAAAGGAAGATGTTATTAGCTTTTTTGACTCTTTCATCACAGAATAAAAAGGAATTGAAAATTTTATCTATGTATAGAAATCGATAATGTTGAGAAATGTTGTTTAGTAAAAAGTATGAATTTATAAAACAGATAGCATTTAATTACAAAAGTACGCAAGAACGATCATTAATTTTTAGAATTATTGTAGTAAGTATTTCATTCAGAAATTATCAAATTTTGACTAAAAAGAAAGACGAGAAACTTATTTCTTGTATTTTCTAATTAAAATGTGTGTAAAAGTAAAGGGTTTTTTATCCACACACACACAAAATATGTTATCTGGTTTACTTTCTTACTTATTTTTATCTGATAAATTTCTCATTTCCTTTTCGTTATATCTCAAAAGTTAAGGAAATAAAATGAACTTGATTATGCACTTGATCATTTGTAATTAGTATTTGATACAAACTGCAATTTTTTAAGCATTTGTTTGTGATTGGATTTACTCACAGGAATGAAATAAATATATTTAATATGGTACATCAATCATCTATGACAAACGAAAACACTTTAATATGACACAAATTATTGATGTGTTTTTCGACAAAAATGTTATAATCGAATGGTAACAAGTGAAAGTAAAGATTTTTTTTTTTCAAGTTGCTGAAAGCAGTACACATATTTCGGAAAGTCAATTTTAAAAAAAATAATAAAAGCCAAGGTTTTACCGCAGCAGACTTAATTTTGTTAATATATTTTCAAAGAGGGAAATAGTTTGCATCAATTCCATTATACTTTATGAGGGATCTTTATCCTTAATAAAAAAAAAGATACGGATGATAAGTAACAAAAATTAGAAAGAATAAGTTTAAAGACGTTTTAATATAACGGTATCGTGTTCGTATAATGATTTCGACAGAATTAACTTAGGTGCAAGATATTCCAACCAAACTTTAGTACAATTAGTCCAGAATTATTAAAACAAATTAAACTAATAAAAGCTGTCAAAATTAAAATAAAAATATTTAAAATTTTGAGATAATTAATTTATTTTCTGCTACATACAACTTTCCTCTAATAAAAATATAATGGAAGAGAATTACTGAAATATACTCGAATTGAAGCACAATAAAGCTGATTAAACATTGAATTTCACTTTCTGTACATACTACTAAAACGGAAAAAAAAGACATTTCTTAGAGCTGTTTTAGGTTCGCATCACTATGGACTTTTTAAATGGTTTAACGGGACGGAATACATTCGACGAATGATGCATGAATTTTTAAGTATGTGTTTTGGCAGCTTGTTTCCTGCTCTAAGAATTCTTGAGTCTTCAGTGAAGGTATATACAACTTTTATCTAAAGCCCTCGAGCTTTTTCTTCATTTTTCGGAAGATCCTCAATATTTCATGAAGATCCCTGAAGTCAAACCTCCAAGAAATATAAAAGAAAACTTTAAGGGGAAGAATGAAATAAAAATATTTTACGGAAATAAAAAGTTACCACTGCTTTTTCTCAAGAAGAAATATTTACAGTGTTTCATCTGCAGTTGCATAGTAAAAAAAACTGAAGTTACTTTATTATTCATTAAAATATGTTAATATCTGAGGAATACTTTAGAAATACATTTTTCTAGATATATGTATATTTATTTAAAATAAGTATTGTTTTGATATTTAAGAAAACACGTACAATTCTTTCTATTAGTTTATTTTTATAAGAAAACTTGTAGCTTAATCTACTATTCAGCGCAATTGCTTCCACAATTAAGGCGCGTATCGAACTACCAGTTTCTGCATTTCATCCTTATAGAAATCTGCCTCTATGAGCTAACTACTGCAGCAAGACTGTTTTAGTATTATCATCATTACCAAGGCGCTTTTCGCCTAAATGCTTTTTCAAGTGAAAGAACAAGTAATAATCACTGGGCGCTAGATCAGGGCTCTACTGAGGAGAACCATGTTGCTCCCAGCCATATGATGCAATGAGGTCTCTGGTTCGAAGAGACACAAGTGGACGGGCATAATATAATGCCTTAACGGACGGGCAGAAAATAAGGACTTAACTGAGCATGCCACGCCTATTGCCTCAGATTGTTCAGCACAGTTTCGTGAAGGTGTCACTTATCTTGGAACTTATTGTGTCACCTGATGCAAAAGACTCACGAGCAGCCCTTCCTATACCAAGCAAAAAGATCCATCATATGCACATGATTTTGTGTGATGGAATTGTTTGTTTGAGTTTCTCTTTTATTTGGTGATATTGAAAACCTCTCTTCTAGATATCGTTGTTTTCATTTGGGTGTCACGTAAGCCCATAAGCATATGTTTTGTCACCAGTGACGATTTTGTTCAGAAACTCTATGACCGTTCCACTAAAGGAATGTCAAATCTCTTCCACCCCGATTGTTTTCTCGCACCTTGGTCAGCCTTTTTCGTACCCGTCGGGAGCAGAATTTCCGATAATTTAAGCCCTCTGCCACAATTTCATAAGAACTCTCCTGAAACTTGTGAAAACTCATTAGATAAAGACAAAATTGGAAAGCTCAGTTCTCTTGAACTTTTGTATCAACTTTCTGCACTAAGTCTTAAGTAATGACAGACAGCCATTTACCACTTTCCTCATCATAAACATGAATACGACCATCTTTAAAATGCTCTCACTTATTTTTCAACCATTCTGTCGGTCCTAGTATTTTCCCCCCACACTTCACTAAACTGCTGGTGAATCTGGGCAGCTGTAACAACTTTTCTATGCAGAAAATGTACCGCACCGCATACTTCACAATCGGTGGCATTTTAATTCGTGCGAGATATTTTAAATGAACACAAACGAACGTAACCAAGGACAAATGCTTCCATTCAAGTGTCCGTGATTAACCAACAGATATAGTTACTTAGTGCTCCTGTTTGGAATAGAGACAGTAGTCTTACAAATGTCTTATTTAAAAAAGGTACTTATTAAAAATCAAGACTAATATCATGTAGTTAAGAAATCTCCATTGTTAAGTTGCTTATGTTAATTAATTCGAACATTTTAACGTCATTAGATTCGGAATATGAATAAAGATTTTATTTATTCATTTTTATTCAGAAAATTTTGATTAATTTTAAAATGAAAATGTAATTAATTTTTTTTTATAAAAAACTAAGTATGTATTTGTTATAAACTTGCTCATAAGAGTATAAATAATTGATAAAAAATCAGTAAGTATTAAAATAATCATATGATATAACCTTACATACTTTAGGTGTAATAAGTTAGTTATTATCAATTATATTTAAATTAAAGTATATTTTTACAATTTTTCTTTATACTTTCTTCTGATATTAATTAATTTATTTGCTAGCATAATTGTTTTATTGACATTAACACCATATTTAAATTATATTATAGTTTCAGAATATCTCTTTACCTTCTTATCTTTCAATGCACATGTATATCTTGTAATGGTATCATATTACCCTTCTCGGTTGTCATCTTAAAGTTAAACACAAGAGTTAAATTTCAGTTAAGTTCAAGCACAGACAAATTAATTAAAATTGTCACAGTTACATTTTAAACATCTTTATTTACTCCTCAAATAAGGGGGATCTTATCCTTGGGGGGATCTTATAAGGGGGATCTTATCGACCACATTTAATACCTTATACTCAAGTACTAACAACTCTTATAATCTATCAAAGAATTCTCTTCTGGAATAAGATGAGAGTACCTCGATATCGTTGAGGCCTAATTTTCCTAAATATGCTAAACACGCCAAAATACTTCCACGTTTCCTTTGAATGGAAATAAGTTTGGAACTTGAATATATGTCAGAAAGAAACCAGTTGAAGGGAAATAAATCGAGAATAACTCATGTTACAATCTCAGGGCCTGAAGCTAATCAAACTTGAACGAAACTATTTCTACAATAACTAGGATAGCTTTCATACATAGAATTATATTAAAATGCTTATAAACACAATAAAAGAAGTTTACTTTTGAAAAAATGATTTAAATTCATGTTGAGGTAAAAGTAAAATCGAAAAAAAAAAAGACTCATTTTTTGTTAAAAATCATTTGAATTAGTATAGTGAACAGATATAATAAAGTTCTATAAGAAAATTTATTTGAAATAGTTAAGGTTACTGAATTTACTAAATATAATTTATGCAGTAGGACAGCATTTCAATTTCATCATGTAAACATAGAAAATTTTAGAACAAAAATAAAGAATGAGAGGAAAAACATTCACATAAAATAAAAAGGTGAATTGATATTTTGAAGTGAAATAAGAAGATAATTGTCCCTCTCTAATACAAGTAATGCAAAAAGATCTTGCAAAGATGTGGTTTTTATATAAACAAAAGACTAATTTCAAATTTAAAAAGAAATTTTCGGTTAATGCTAAAAAACTTAGTTTTTTTTAATTGTGTTTTAAATTTATCTGATAATACACAATATGTTAACAAATGCGATTTAACGCATATGCTGTAAAATACACAATGACTACATTCACTTAACAGAGGTGTACATATTTTTAATTTATTTCAAAATTAATTTATATAACAAAGCCATTCTACTATGAAATTCCTGTATTTCTCAGAGAAATATTTCCTCTCATTCTTCCAAAAGAAAAGAAAAATAAATTTCATTTTACAAAATTCCATTATTTTTAAAATCTAGATTTAAATTCTCCCTTTGTTTATTGATTGTGTTCTGAAATTTTTTTCAAGAAAGGAAGATATTAAAGCTTCTATCCGCACATAGAATAGTGAACGCATAATCTTTCAAGAGAAAAAAGAAATCAGCGAACCTGTTGGGAGAAAAAAAAT
This sequence comes from Nephila pilipes, assembly GCA_019974015.1. Lineage (NCBI taxonomy): Eukaryota > Metazoa > Arthropoda > Arachnida > Araneae > Nephilidae > Nephila > Nephila pilipes. The sequence continues at coordinate 23,635 of BMAW01104572.1, read as the reverse complement.
GTTCTTTGGAAATTTCCTAGACATTCTCCTTTCCATTCCAGTATTTCCATTTTACTTCCAACATGAGGTAGAAAAGCTTAATAACACCGGTAGTATTAGGAATTCACATTTTATTTCATTCAAGATGGAATCCCAGAAATTTTACCGGAGATTCAAAAATGGTGAAATTTTACTGAAAAGAATTTCTGTATTATTTCTGGCAAATGGTGCTTACTGCTCGCTTTTGTTAAAATGAAGGTACGAATATTATTTAAAGTCCATTTCATGCGTTTTTCAGGCAAGTATTTGAAGAATATACATGTATAGTTTTTTTTCTGAGTGAAGACGTGATCTAGCATGAAATCTAGATCTCAACAATGCATTCAATGATGGGTAAATATGAGGGTATTAAATTAGTGTTAATGCTTTGTCAAGGTTTCGTTTGCTTAAAAAATGCAAAAAGTAATGCTTTTTCATACATTGAAGCATGTTTTTTAAAATGTAAAATAAAGCAATTTCTAAAATGGGAAAATTATTTATTCATAAAAAAATCACCATTTCTGACATTATTTAACATAAAGTTCATCACATTGAAAAATAATGCACTCTGTAGACAAGAAATACTTACAGATGGTTCAATATATGAAAACATTTTTGAGAAAAATATGTAATTTTTTCCCTTAATTCGATAGAAAATATCCTGTGGATAATTCAAACATTATTATAGAAATAATACATACGCGTACATAAAATTAATTTATCAAAAGTATTTGTTTACAGTCAGTATTAAGAGTGAAGCTGTATTTAGAAAATATTTTGATTTAATTATTGACTTTTACTCGTTAAAAACAAAAAAGTAATATTTATAAGTTCTTGAAACATTAAAAAGAAGACGTTATTAATTTATTTTAATCGCATATCACACTGATGTAAAAACATTTATTTTTTTACTTCAATGCCATGGCATTACAAGCAGTTAAAATAAATGATTGTAAGATTTCTTTTTTAGAAGTATTTTAAAAAAAGATTTTAGCAACTATTTTAAGCAGAATTCTATCAAAAATAAATATTAGTTTTTGAAACATTGTAATTAGAGCGTACGATTTCAGAAAAATTTATTATCTTTGTTGATGCTTTAATCAATTATTTTAGAGTTGTAACATATTGATTTCATTTTAATATACGAAACACTTTGATGAAGTAAAAAAAAAAAAAAAATTTCACTACTAATTGAAATCAGTTCCATTTCTTATAACAAAAAAAGAGAAGAAAAGAAACGAATGGAAATAATTATTCTGTAATTTTGCTATTTATTATTTGCTTTATTTATAATGTTTTGTTGTAAATTGCTTTTGTTCGTGAACATAATATTATTGAAAATTACCTACTTTATAATTCATTTCAGATATAATATGCATATCTTGATTATTTGATTACTTATTCGTCTGCAAATTCCAATTTTCACTTCCTTTTATGCAACTGACTGTTTATTCATCTCATGAATATTGAAATGAGTTTAACCACACGTAGAGCCAAAGTAATTAAAATTAGGAAGATTCGTAATTAAAATTTAAAGCACACCTTGAGAATTGCAAATGCCATTAACATCGTTAATGCAGACTTTAATGGAACTAGAGTTTCTCAATATTCTCGCTATAAAAATAGCCAATTCACAAATGAGTGGTTGAATTAGCTTTAATTGTAAATCATGTGATTTATACATTTTCTCTCAATCTAGGATTATTTTTTTAAGTAGACTATCTATTTATAAATTATATTTGCTTTCAAATTATAAGAGTCGGATCATAATGAATAATTTCTTTCGAAATTATAGTACCTCAAAAAGAAGATAAAATTATATGTAATACAATAAATAAGAATTCAATGAAGTACAAACCCAGAAGTATTCAATCAAAACTTAATAAACAAGATTATAAATTTCCTGTAAACCCCAAAAGTATTAAATGTTTTTGTTAACAGACATATTATATTTTTTTTTTTATTAGAAAGACATTAAATGTATGGTAATACATTCAAAACACATTTCATGATTTTTCTATTTTCTTGATAACACAATAAATGCATTGAAATTATGGATTATTTCTTATTTATATACATTTTAATGTTCAAGATGCCACAATTCCTTTAAAAAATCGCTTTTTTATGAACATATATTTATTATTATTATAAGATTTGATTTGCTCAGATTTAATTCGTATTTTTCAAAAATTTAAAACTGCTTTCAGTTTTCATCTTTCTAAAAGAGAACGCTAATAACAGAACTTTAAATATTCAATGGGAACTTTAAAAAATTTGGAAATTGTAGCAATGAAAGTGGAAGTTGAAAATTTTTTTTCTACTTTTCTACCATTACATGGATTAAAAAACATAAATTATTTATATTTAATGTCCGTGTCAAAGATTTTGCATACTTAAATGCATTATACAAGTAGTTTTCTCTAAAAGATGTCTGTTTCGATATTCATGTTGACTTGTGAAATAAAAATTTGCCACCAACTTAGTTTAACTGAAGGCTCGCTTTTTACGAAATATTTTCTCTTACGAATATATATATATATATATATATATATATATATATATATATATATATATATATTTTTATGTAAATACAAACAAGCATACTTTTAACTTTATAGCATTCGATATGTATTAAAAGCTGCGATTTAATATTCTCCGACTTTAAAATCTTCAAACATTAATAATTATTTCATAAATATTTTTACAATTATTGAGTACATCCATATAACACATTAGGCATAAATTCTACAGATTATATGTGGATGAGTTTTTTTAATTGGAAATAATTAGATTTTTTTGTTTTTACTATTCACGTTCATCAAGTGCAAAACATCTGAAATTCAAAATAAAATTGACATAGAAAATTAAAAAGTATCGGAAAAAGAAATATAACTTTTAAAGTATGAAACTGAAGAATTTTGAAGTGCTGAATTATTAATAATATTCAGAATATGTTTGTAAATTCATCATTTAAATTTGGTTTTGAAAAATTAAGATTTTTGTAATAAGATATTTTTAATCTCATGGAAAGAGTGATATTTCAAAAACAGGTAATGTAATCTGGTCTAAAATTATTTTAATGTCTAAAAATATAATAGACTGCAGTTATTAATTCTAGTTTCTTCGTTGTATGTAATTATCGTTTTAATTATCAAATCTGGAGATAATTTAAGAAAATTCTGATCATGGGGCACTAAAAATACCTTTAAAACTGAAATAATGTGTTTTTTAAAAATTCTTTCGATTTTATAGTAAACTGGAGAATATATCTCAGAGAGTAAACATAATATTTGTTGTTTTCTTATATTTTTTTTCCCTTTATACAAAAGCTTCCACCTTTTTTCCCTATAAAAATCTCTTTGTTAACAAGTATTACGGTAGTGTAGTTTTATTTTTTAACAGATGAGTCTATTCATACCTTAAGACCCGATTTCCGAAATATTGAATTATCTTGACTTTCACAAAGGAAAATTTTCATAAATAGCAATCATTAACTGAGATTATTTAAGAGGTGGCATCAACTTGAGAAACAGACACATTTATACATTCATTCCAAAAAAATGAGCTATGAACAGCCAAATAAATATATAAATCAAGTTTCCTTTCTTGTAAAAACTTATTTGAATTAAAAAAAATTAAATTAATAAGTTATTTTGAATCATTAGTGAAAAAAATACGAATTATTTTTAATTTATAATTGTTGTGAAATAGTAATTTCGTTATATTCAATGCTATGCTCAACTAAAAAAATCTTAGAACATCAAGTGTATTGAATAAGAACTTACCTGTTCAATGTAAGATGTCTTTAAGAATTGAAAAAAACTATTTCAGAATTTTATAAAGTTTCTTAAAAAGTAATAAAATAAAATAAAATAATCATGTGAAAGCTATCAGTTAGTTGTCAATGAATTATTAAAATATCATAGAGTACATAATTATAAAAGAAAATAAGTATTTCCTTCGCTGTCAAAGAAACTTTACACGATATTTAAAAACGAAATTCTTGTGACTAACTTATGTTGATGTTATCAAAACGTTTGAAATAGACTTTTGGTCTTTTTCTTTAATTTGTAAAAAAATGAATAAAAGACCAACTGTTTCGGAAGAGACATTTTTTTAAAAAAAAGAATTATCCTGTATTGGATAATGTCTTATATATTTTTCCCTCACAATTATTGAAGCAAAAATAGTTTCATTCTAGCGTTTCTTAAATGTTTCAAATTCTATGATTCCAGAGGAAAACGAATAACAAAAAAAAAAATAAAAATAATAAAAAATGAAAATAACAAAAAATAAAAATAATAATAAACAAAAATTAAATATACCTGAATTAAATATCTAACTTGGACTGCAATTTAAATAAAATTGAGCCATTTTTATACTGCTGGAAAATCTTTTTGAGTTATTTCCATTCAAAAAATTTACAATGGGAAAGCAGATAGAAATGTTTAAATTGAAAATTATAAAACTGTTTCTTCCGTGAAAGTTGCCACTGAAATCAAATGTTTCACTAAGAAACTGAATTACACTCTTATGATTATACTTTCTGAGGGTTTGAAATAGTGATTAATAACGATGGTAATCATTTGAACTTTAAATCTGTGCACTTAGAACTCCAGTACTCCCGCGAATGAGGCCAGTCCCACAGTGGTTTTATTTTCATTGTTGTGGACATTAGGTGAGTTTTTTATAAGTGTGATTTAAGGCAGCTTTAAATTTAACCACATATGGAAGAAGTTTGTTTAGTTTTCAGTAAACAATTAAAAGTATACGCTATACGAATTAAAAGTATACGATTTCTTTTTTGAGTGACAAATGTCTGCCACGCGATTAACACAGTAATAGTTTTTGCAGGATCTTTATCTAAAATTTTCTGTACAAGAATAATATTATCTATACATAATGAACTACATGTGATCGCAATATATGATCTGTATAAAACAATTACAGCAATTTTAGCCGCTGTATAAACACTCAAATTAGTCATAAAATAAACAATGCCAATAGTTTGTGATTTAAATTTTTATATTGTAGGGAGGCATCTTCATAATATTCCCTTTCACAACATTCTGTCAAAACTAAACGTTAATTATTTTATTCATTTATTTTATTATTTTCTATAAGTTATATTTCATATCTCATTACTTTATTGACATAGAATTCCTATATGGGTTATCAATTTTTTAGGGAGGGATGTTAAAGGGGTTATCAGTCATATCACATTACAAAACCTGCATATTTGTGTGTGACTTTGGAAAAAACCCTCACTCAATAGAATTAAGCTTATGGATCCCAAACGTGAGGCAAGCCTTAAAGCCATTAATTTGCCATGCTCAGAGCAGCAGTAATGAAACAAATAAAATATAAAGCATAAAATCTAAATTTTTGTTTCTCGTTTCACAATAGATATTTCATTGTCTCATTTTCCCATTCATTATATATATATATATATATATATATATATATATATATATATATATATATATATATATATATATATATATATACATTGCTTGGAATTTTCATGCAAGAATTTCTGAAGATCACTTCGCATTGGATGGTAGGATTTCCAGGTTCCAGGTATTTTAGCTGCAGACAAAAAGTCCGGTAAGGATTATCTCAACTACTTGGAAGAGTGGGATTATGTTGAATCATATTAAAAATTAAAGGTAAATCGAACAAATTAAAAGCTAAATTGAAATGTTAACTGTCACCATAAAGAGTTCATGAATAAATATGAACTCTTTATGGTGACAGTTAAAGTACAGGAAAAATTAGGAAGTTGAACTAAATTTAACTGCAACGATTACACACACGAGCGCGCGCACACACACACACACACACACACACACACATACATATATAAACTATTTTCTTCCGAAAATCTCGAATAGGCTTCAAATTTTTCAATAGATTTGCTATTTTTTTTCTTATTAGTTTACTAATAATGATACATTACAAACCAAGGCATGATAATTCATAAACTACATGTAATGCCTAGAGTATAGTTTTGTTTGAAAATAAGAGAATAAAGTTTTTAAGGTTTTTAGTTGATTTGTATTTTTTTTCTATTAATAATTAAGAAGATATCTAAGGGAGAGAAAAAAAACTTGGAAGCTCTTCGTTTTAGTTACCTAACCTACCAAGAATGTTAAATAAATTTAAGTAATTTATTTAAAAAATCAAATTCATGCATAGAGAAAGCGCGTAATTAAATTGTCATCGTTATCATTTCCACTCTCTGGAACCCAACAGGAAAGAAGTTCTTATAAAAATTCATTACCCATGAGAGTGGGTATAGGTATGGCAATTATTTTGAAAGCAATTAAAACTCACAGTAAAAAACAAACAATGTAAGTCATATTATTATAGAAATAAAAACAACTATTTTGAGGTAAAAAAACTAACAAAATTAAGGTACATAATCTGGAATTTTTTTAATGACTCTGAGATAAAAAAAAAAAAAGAAATAATTTCCTCAGTTTAATTTGCAAAACAAATACTGTCTTATGGGGGAAAAAATCTGTTTTTGAGTACTATTCAAAAATTCCAACATATTTTAGTTTATTTATAAGCATTTTTTTTTATTTTCACCAAAGTGCCGTAGGAATCCTATTAATGTAAATAGCTTTGGGTATCTAGATACCAAGAAAGTCAGGATGAGAAAAAGAAAAAAAACCCTCCTTAGCTGTCGATTGAACAATTTGTTCGAACCCGAATTAAAACTATCGTACTCAAGTTTTGCGTGTTTCTTAAAATAATTAGATTCCCAACATAATTTTTTTTCTCCTGTTTTCTTTATAGATATGATTGTTCACTCCAATATTACGATGGGGAGAGGTTTAATGATTATATTTCATTTGCAGACTTGTGTTATTCATTAAATTATAAATATATGCACAAAAAATTAACTCCATTGCTCGAACTTAAGTTTTTTTTTTTATTCTTCTTTGCATGAAGTCAATTAACAAGCACACACTCTTGATTAGTTCTTGAATTTTTTTATGTGCCACTTTCTTCTGGATCTCCTTTCTTTTTGTTCTGGTTAAATGAGGAATAACGGATAGTTTTTCGGAGTTCATCCGAAAAGTTATAATTGAACTAGTCTTTGTTGTTTAGATTAGTTTTCTGAACTCGGCGAATTTTTTGTGTTGCTGGAAGATCTTTTGTTATAAATGAATGACTGATGATAAGTGACATACCTCTAGCAAGAAAGATCTAGAAGTTAGTAAAAATATTAAAAATTTCCGCTCATTGTGCTGTTGAATTTTATTCTTTTGATGAATTTATTAGATGTTTAATTGATGTGTGAAAACCTATTTAAAATTTTTTTGCTGTAAATATTCTAAATTAAAAGAATGGAATTAAAATTTTTAATAATAATCATTAAAGTCATTATTTTTAAAAGAAGAATTCAATAATAGACAACCTGTTTTTTTCAATATAATAAATTCTTGTCTCAAGGGTATTTTTAACACTAGACTTCTTTGAATGATTTCAAGCTATCAGTTAAATCAGCGTTTCTTAATCTGTGGGTAGCGAACCGAAATGGGACGCAAAACGAAATGGTGGAGTCGCGAAAATTTAATTTAGGTGCATGAATTTCAAGAAACATTAGTTGAAATGTATTCTCATCGCGTTTTATACCTTGCAATTACAAAATGTAATACTGATAAAGTTTCCTTTTCACATATTGAAAAAAATATCCCTAAGTGCATTGTTATAGTGTTTTGATTGTAATTTCAGCATATTTCGGAATCGAATTATGACCGTACACCTGTGATACTTAACATCCTGCGCAACACAGCCGAATAAGCATCGGTGCTGCTACAAACAGTAGAAAAATCCTTATTCTAGTACACTCAGCTGTTTTTGTTACGTCACAAGTGTGTATGTCAAAAGTAAAATATAGTGTACAACTTTACTGATTTGATCGATTAAGATCAATATTTATTTCAATAATTATAAAAGAGAAGTTACTTTATTTATATTTCACGATAAACTTATATTTTTCAATAGGGTATTAAAAGTTATGAGTATTTCAATTTAACAAATTAAGTTTTTATTAGAAATTGAATAACTTAGAATGTGAAGTTATTTATTAATTACTTTTTTAAAATTAAATTAAAAATTAATCGATATGATTTTGATTTCATGTATGCTTATGTATAGGAAAAGGGTTGTTCGACATTTTTAAGCGCGGGAGTGGGGTCGTCAGACTTAAAAGACCACTTAGTTAAATAAATAAAATTTTCCTTCAAAAAATAATTTAAAGTTAAGTGAATGGGATGGTCAAAGAAAATATATATGTCTTCGATTTTTAAAATTGAAAATTGAATTGAAAAGAAAAATACGTTTAATTTTATAAACAGGTATGTTTATTTATTTATTTATTTATTCATTTGGGAAGCTACATAATTTAATTCCTAAACTCATTTTACAGAAAGTTTAAGCAACTAATTTTGAAAAAAAAAAGGTTAAGAAAATATATTATTACTAAAAATAACCATGATTTTATTATGTAGTTGTAAATAAGACTGAAATAAGTTATTAATTAAAAATTGTTTTCCTCACACAATATCCTAGGTGATAAGTAATTCATTTTTTTTCTCGTTCTTTTCCTTGAACAAATTTAGAATTTAAGGAAAAAAGGGGAGCTCAATCTAAAAGCCTTATTTGATATACGTCTCAGTTTTGTCTTAAATATTAAAAAAAAAGTTCATTTTTTTTATTCTTTTAAAATGAAGAAATAAATGAGATTTTGCATAGTATTTCTGTTTACATGGAATAATTACAAAAAAATAAAAAAAAAAAAAAAAAAAAAAAAGAAAGAAAAGAAAAAGTAAATAAAAATATAATAAAATATTTTCTTTCAGAATATCAATACTTTAATACTACAAGAGAAAACAACGAATATATTATTAAAAATTTTATCTTATTTTTCGGTAATATAAGTAAGTAGACAATATTTTTTCGTTATTAAAATATGGAATAATACATCCTCATTTAATCATAATGTGTCATCATAATCGTCATTATCTATGACAGTAAAGTAAATGCAGACATGATGATGGATGAATTCTACAACGAAACCTTCAGATGTCTTCGATGTTCTATTTCAGGAATATTTTACTTCGAATTTGGTCAAAGCATTAAGAAACCCATCACTTTCAAAAATGTTCTTTTATTACCTTCATAATATACTATAATTCTTCCAACACGCAGGAAAAGTCATTTCAGAACGAGAAATCAGTAAAAAGCAGAAAAAGTTCTGGATGAGTGCCAGGGTTCAAGGGGAAGAAACCTATAAAAATCATGCATCCAACCCCACGTCTGTGTTAAATTATGAAGAAAATAAGAATGCTAAATTCTTGCAATCATGCGATGAATTCTTAAAAAGTAATGTCTGTAAATGAATTAGAGTATCCGAATTTATTCCGACATATCTACAAGGGCTTAAAAATATTACATTTTTACTTTAAATTTCTGAAATATTCAAAAATGGACAGAAAAAAGAAACTGTGTAGATTTCAATTTGTCAATTTATCATAAATATGTTTTAATTAAACATGCATTTTTGAAATTTTCATCCTTGGTAAAATTTTTAGTCATAAATTTTAAAAAAAGGGGGAAAAAACAGAAAAGAAACTTAAGAAATTTGCTAGTGGAGCTAATTTTTTTCCTGTTTTATTTGAAAATTAAGAGAATTACATATATACATGCATATTTCAAATTTCAATAACTTGAGAAAACATTTCAAAACGGTTAATAAGAGAAAACATTACGTATATTTTCACAGTCTGTATTCAATTAGATAATTAATATATATTTGATTTTATACGTATAACAAAAATCACTACTTCCTTTAATTTCCAATTTATGTTCGCTTGATAAAATGAAAGAATTAAGCTTAAATGTTAAATTAATCATCTGTCAGTGATTCATTACTTCATTTCCAACAGTGAGAAAAGCATACTAAATTTTTCAATATCAAAAACATTTAGATTTCAGTATCCTTATGACAATGACTTAGGGCTTTGTTTTCTTAGGCTTGTAGATCAGATTTTGAGGATTCAATCAAATACCATTTTATGAAGTTTGGGGATTGATGCACATTACAACTAATCATAATTTTTGTTGTTGTATAAATATTCGGAGGAAAGGAGTAAATAAAGTATCTTAAGTGCAATGTGAGATTCGTTTTTATTTGTATTTCGTCATTTACGAATTATTTTCTTCTTTTCTATTAAGTACGCAAGTTCCAACGATTTCAGTTCGTTTCCCGAAGTCACTTTACGCAACTGATTAGGAATTGAACTTTTCTAGTTTTTTTTTATTTAAGATTTTTCCCAGTAGTAGTAAGAATAAGAAATTTGTCGAGAGCTTAAGGAAGTTAAGATGAGTTGAATCTATGCATCGTATATGAATTTTTATACCTCTTCAATTTAGCGTAGCTGATACTGATTGTAATTTGAATACATCAAATCTGATTAAGATTAAGGCAGTGGTAATATTTTAATTACGGACTTTCATTTTACTTCCCCTACTTATATTGGTTGTATTCTGTTTCCCGAAGTAATGGATTACTTTTGTTGTATTTCTGAAATTGAGAGATTGTAAATAAATTCACTTAAATAAAAGTTTACAATAAAGGTACACTTTTGGTAAAAGTGTCTGGATATTCAATCTTCAAATCTTGAGATAAACCGATATCTTACAACGAGACTCTTCAAAAGTGTTAATTAATTGAGTGTGATTTTCTATTACTAAGAATGTTTTGTGCAGATCAAGAGTAAATTTTTTTTTATATTCTACTAATAAGTCCCATTAGCTGAGTTAAGGTGCTCAGCATTTTTTGTGTGTCTGGTTTCATCTTGGGACTGAAAAACATCATTAAGGATCAATGGAACAGCTGCACACACACATACATGCACACACATACACAAGTCAAATTTAAATAAGTCTCAAAGGTATTTGCATGGTGAGGAAGTTAGGGGAATGGAGAATAAACTCATGCATCGACTTTATAATATAATGGTTACTTAAAATTACGCTTGATGCAACAAATTATTCTCTGGATTACTTTTCTGCGATAAAAATGACTTTTACTGATTCACAAGAAAAAAAAAATATTTAGAGAACATATTCTTAAATAATTCTCTTTTTTCTCTAAAGTTTTCTCTTTTTAAATAATTTTTTAAAATATTTTTGAATTAGATGTATAAATAAATTTGTGAATAATTTGTTGATTTTATTTCAAATTCATTACATCTTCCTTCACAATTAACTACTTTTTTTTATCATGTATTATAAAATGAAATATTTTCTCGGAACTGAATATACTTTTCATTAGAAATTGGTTATTAAATTTTTTCTCATCAATTGAGTCTTAAACAGACAGAATGAAATCTGAAATTACTTAGGAAAAATAATTTAAAGAGCGTATGTTTATCAAAATATACAACGATGTCCGTTTCCTTCTTTTTTTTACAATATTTCCTGGAACATTTATAGTAGGAATTGAAAATTTCATTGATGAACATTTAACGGAATTATTCTAAATAATTTTGTTGTTAACTCATCATAAATTAAATATATTTATATATACTCGTATATATATATATATATATATATATATATATATATATATATATATATATATAATATTATTAAATGATTAATCTCTAAGTGAAATAATAGTGAGAAATATTATTTTTTATTTCCTTTCAAAGAAAAAGTAATTAAGAATTTAAATCCTTTAACAGAAAAGAGTGTTCATTATTTGTAATTTTTGGATGCATTATTAAATAACTAATATATTAATAATTCTATACGATCATCAGCTTTTGAAGAAATCTTACAAATTGTTTGTTTATTCATATATTATAATATCTGTTTCATGCAAGAATGTTATTTTCAAAATACATAAGTATGAGTTTAAATTCTAAAAATAGAAATAATTAATTAGCTCATTTGAATGACAAGAATATGAGCTTGAGTTTCCTCTTGTCACGTCACGTCATAATTAGAAAGACATTTCTTTGAAAATGAAATTTTTTATACTACATATATTTCAAAAGTTAAGAATAGGGAGACTTTAAAAGAACACATATAACATTGCTCCTTCAAAGCTTCAAAAATATATATGATACTCTATCTTTTAATTATAATTTTACTTTGATTAAAATGTATTGCATGACAAATTTTAATTTTTGTGAGCATTTCTAGGAATACCTTTGATTCTCTTTGATTAAAAATTTGAAACACAACTTCCATGATTTCTTTCTCCTCTATTTGGATATGTTAATTATTCAGGAAAAAAACTTATTTTCTGGAAATATAATTCGAAGAAAAATAATTTTAAAAATTACTTTTAATTACCAATTGAAGTGCATTCATGTTGATAGTAACAAATTTATCAAATTTCTAGTCTTTTTCAACCTGTCATCTTGTAGCTAGCGTTAATTAAATATACTCTTTGGTCTTACAATTAAATGTTTCCTAAAGATTGATTTTCCAAATTATTCAATAAGATGTCATATAGAAGAATATCTTGTATGGAGAACATAGACTGTTGTACTTTAGTAAAATATTTTGTAAAGATAAATTATTTATTGAATATTAGCTTCTCATTTAGATTTGTTATTATTTTTAATTTTATAATTTTTTTTTGTAAAAACTAAGAAGTAATTTTCAAAATTAATGCTCATTCATATACAGAGTAAGTATTTACAAAAAAACATTAATGAACTCTAACTGCTCCAGGTGAAATGCTCCAAAAAAATTCTACAGACGCAAAAAAAAGGTTCAAAAATGTTTGATTTTTTTAATGGTTTCTAGAAAAAATTGCTTATTTAATCTTATAGATAAATATGATACTTATTTTATCATTGTTTAAGGTAGAATGCTTAATTTTTATATATTCTTTACACAAATTTAAAATTCGCCAAAATTAAAAACTAAATACGTTACATGAAACACTGATAACCATTTAAATTTCACAGTTCTTCCAGAAATAAATTTCTTACATATTTTCACTGGTATTTGAAAATTTTAAAAATACCTTTAATTACACCAGTACCGAATAGAACATATATTTTCCTTATAAATGGAAATGGAATGGAATGGAATGG
>BMAW01104572.1:0-10474 GCA_019974015.1 Nephila pilipes | reverse complement strand
TAGATCAGCTTTTAAAAATCTCTAATTCTGTTTTGTTATAAAAAGAAAAAAATATAGACACCGATATAAATTAGACTCAATTTTCAAATCTGACTGATATTATAAATTGATACATAGAAGTGTGTAATAGGAAGCATTGAAACTGACAAATTAATTTAATTTTATTACATATTTATCTAATTTTAAATGAACTGCATGTTTTTCTATTTTTATTATATTTGTAAAAATTAAAAAAAGGAATAAAACTTGAAATCATTATTTTTATTTCTCATGAACAATTAATAATCAGTGTTACGAATAAATTATACTGTAATTCGTTTAGAACGTTAGATAGGAATAATTTTGAAAATTTCTGCTATGGTTCTTCACATTTGTAATTTCAGGCATATTTCTTAAATTCTCAAAAGTATCCCGTTCTATAGTATGACTTTTTACACACACGCATATGTATTTGGATGTGTGAGCATGTGAGAGGTCTTAAATCACCTTTTTAATATAAAATATATGACTGTATTGTTAAAATGCATAAAAGTTACTGATTTTGATTTAATTTTTTCATTTTCTCTTCTTCCAGAAATTTTCCTCTCGCGTCCAAATAAATCATAAAATAAATAATTTGACCTTTTTTATATAAGAAATCCCTTACATATACCACAATATATTTCTATAAGATTTAACGTTTTGTGCCGCATTTTGGTAATTTGAACTATGGCACAAAATATTATACTAACAATAATTTAACATCAATTACTTCCCCTAATGTAAGTGTACTGTATAGTACTCATCTTTACTTGCTACTTATATTGTTTTACTCTTTTGTTATTATTTTTTTCTCAATAGAATGCTTTCAAATTCTGTTAATAACTTATAATATCTTTAATTGATATGAGTAAAACGACAGTCTGTATTTTTCTTCGAAGGGCATGACTATTTTGTAGGTACTTACGAATAAGTACTGGTACTACACCGAAAATATTTTCAGTCAAGGGAATTAAATCTGAATACGTAAAAGTAAAAGTTGTACACATATTATAATGTCATAATTTCTTATAACGTAACTAAAATAGTTTGCAGTAAGAAAAATTCTAAGTATGTTCATGGTTTTATCAGGATTGAGAAGATCTTTTAAAATTAAGTCTAAAATTTATTTTTAACAGAATAAAATATATAGCTATATACACACAACAAAAAAAGAACAGAAAAAAAAAAAACAGAATTAAAATACCTATTCTAAGAGCTTTTTATTATTTTTTTAAGAAACTTTTTTTTTTCAGTTGAGCAAGAGATTTTATGCACTTTTTAAACCTACGCAAGAAATTATGTAAAAATGCATATGAACAAATACGGTACACCTAACTACAACAAATTAAACAGTTTGCTCTACTCCACTGGATCATAGTTTTTTAAATTGCTTACGGCAATACTTTTTGTTCAATTTAAGCATCACTAGAAATAATTTTTTTGGTGAAAATTTAAGGAGAAAAAAACATTTAAGGATAATTTTAATTTTGTGCAATAATAAATTTAAGAAATGGTGAAGAATAGATTAAAATATACTAATCATTTTTTGCATAATCTATTTCCATTTACAAAAAAAATTCTACTTTTATATTTATAATTATTATATTAAAACAGAACACAAAAGTACTCTTTAGAAATAAAGAATAGAGTTAAATTTTATTTAAAAGAATAACTGTGAGAAGAAAATTTTTAATTATTCTACTCAAGTATTTTAACGATTTAAATGCGTTCATTATTCAATATTCATGCACATTTAAATAAGAATAGGAACAAAATTTAATACACAAACTTAGGTCCATTCCTATTTAACAGTAAGTAATTATCTAAGATATTTATAAAATTCTTTCTGTCACATCATCTATCTGCGAGGCTTGCAGATATTGGTGAACTAAGAACCTAAATAGAATCTGACTCCATTTCATGATCTTCTTATGAATTAAATCTCTCAGATTCTAGATGTATTTGCATGCGTGCCATACTAATTAATTCCCGGTCAACGTACAACATTTATTTAGTAATTGAGACAGAATAAGATACAAATCACAATTCAAATGAAGTTTTGCTTCCAGCACGAAACGGGCAATTTATGAAAGGGAAAAAAATTTCCTTCTCGTGCTGTATTTTTTTGCAGTGAAGAAATATACTTAATGGGCGGAGGTGTTTAACAATTAATTGAAGCATGTACTGCGAATCTCACAATGCCGTTTAACATATTTATTCTGCGCCTAACGCTAATGATCGAATCTAAGGATAATTATTATATCGTTAATGGAACATGAAGGAATCCATTTGGAAGAAGGAAACGAGAGGAGCATTAAAAATGTGCCTAGAAGAGTTGTAACCAGTTATTTAAAAAGGAAACCCATATTCACCGACTCTTCAAGAGAGAAGAGTTATTACGTCGAATAACAAGAGAAAATAAGTGCACAATACGTTGTTTGTTTCCCAAATGGGTTTGTAGCAGCTCTACGCCATATCTTATTTAAACCTTTTGTGAAGGGAAGGGAGCCTATAAAGTATCCATTTCCACTTAGTGTTAATCCTCTACAGGCATTAGAAAGCCATTAGCGTTAAATCGCTCGTAATACCCAATGGGAAAATCGTCAAGCCAGCGCTATACGCATATTTCAGCTAGAAGCGGGTTCCGTAACAAAGATAGCTGATAAACACATTGCCATAAAGCTTATCTAAATTCTGATCAGTAATAATTTAATTGTATTATGACTAGCGAGCGACAGAATATGTTTTTAAGCTATGTCGTAGGCGATACAAAGAATAGCTCAATAACTACGGGAAAAAACTGTTAGTGTTGACGAGAATATTTGGATGTTTAATATATCAATCAAGGAGTTTTAGTAAAATTTTTAAACGGAGTTATATACGTACATACGTATATTAGAAGTTATTTTCTTATCTATGGTGTTACTGAATTTAAATTAAGATATAATTTATATACATTTATTTCTACTTATATTTCATAAAAAGGTTTTTATTAATGTATTATTGGAAAAACACAATGATCGTTGGTCACAGAACTGGGAATTTTCCTAATGACTAATGATAAAAACTTTTGAGCTTGAATCTCATTCAGCTTATTTTTAGTTTATTTCATCTAAAGAATTCGAGATCCATTTGAGTTTAACTTGATATTATTACACTTAATGGTTTTCGGAAAAATATAGTACTGAATTAGAGATTCGAAAGATCCTGGAATACCTATCATATTGCAAAGATTATTTTATGAAGAAAATGTGTATAATTTTGTATATTTTGCAAACTTTAATAAAGGAAATATGGAGCAAAATTTAAAGCAAGATTATTTTAAAATTTTTTATTATCATATTGATTGGAAAATTACAACAGATTAAGGTACTTCGATTTTAAAATGAATAAAAATAAAGCATTTATACTCAATGGTATTTTTAGAAATTATTTAGCTCAGCTTTTTAGTACATTTTTATTAAATATGGTCCATATGCCAATATCACAATTAAAGATTCGAGTAATTTCTCATAATATTATGAAACTAATTAAAGTTTCTCATTGTCTTCTTAATAATGTTTTGTATCGTAACAAAATTAAAACGTTCTCATTCTTTAAAATACGATTTGGGAAATCAAAGAAAAAAAATATAACAATTCTTTTTAAAAACACAGATCATTTATATAAAGTAAATATTCTGATCAGCTGTTTTCCAAAAAATAAAAATAATTGTGAATTTCAAGCACAAATTAAATTTCACATTTGAAGGATTAAATTGAGCATGAATGAAAAAATAATGAATAAAAAATATAAAGATGATAAAATATATACAATATCCCAACTATTATGATAGTAAAATACTAAATAGTAAACCATAAAAAGCTATTTCTTACTGAAATCTTATAATGTTCTTAAGAAACATTATAATTTCTTATTGCGAAACTGTTAGCAAATCAAACACAGTTCACATAAAACACAGAACTAATACATTCTCCTAGACACGCTATCCTTCAAATTGATTTCCAACTAACAAACTTTGCTCGGTAATTTTCAGATTCGTACATTCCATGCAGGTTTGAAAAGTGCAGTGTGCTTTTTCGAAGCCTAACCACCATCCGCAGTTAGTCAGTTCTCTGATGAATACCAGACTCATCATATATTTATCATCTCACTTTATCCTCTGCGCCCATTTTTACAGCCCTCATTATTTTTCCGGCGATAACCAAGAGCTGGTGGGAAAATAATTATCGCGCACTTCTGATTGAGTTAATGCTAAAGCCAAAGCGTGTGATTCCTTAGCACGATGGCGTAATTTGGTAAATATCGGAGAGTAAGATTCCATCGATAATTATTCATTAGCGCTAGAAATCAGCAGCGTTAGTGCGATCCGGGGTAGTGGTTAATTAATGAAGCGGAACTATCTTGTTATGAAAAGGGGCTTGATTTATTGAATGTAAACAAGAAATCGAGGGTACGAAGAATGGATGTGAGACCTCTTCTCTGGTTTTGAAATCAAAGTATTCGCTTTCGCGAGGCGAAGGCAAAAGTATTGAATAATTGTTGTTCAGACATTTGATGCTTTGTATGTATATATATATGTGTGTGTGTGTGTGTATTTTGAGATTTTGATAAAATGAAAAAATACTTGATAAACACAAGTGTTATAAAGAATTTTACTCGTGTTTCAGTGAATAAATAGCCAGGCTGGTTTAGTGGTTAGCCTGTCTAATAGTTCCCGAGATCTAGGTTCTATACCCAGTGGCTCGAGATTAGGTTGTTGGTCATGGGTCACAACTCAGCCCCCTCTGAGGTCGGAGACTGAGAAACAAGTTCGATTGGAAAATTAATTGGGGGTACTGTGTCTGCAACCTCTCGTCATGGCTTGAGATGGGCTGGTCACTCGACCTGGACATTAAATAGTAATTAGTGCCCAAGGCCCAAAGGCGACGGAGATGGGCATCGCCTGATGGAATTTCTTAAGCATAGGATGACTTTAACGTTAGTAATTAAGTACATGATAGTAATATTACAAGAAAAAAAATCTATAATGAAATAATTTTAAGCCTTTTCTTATAATTAAAGCAAAATATAATTAAAAAGGGCGAAATATATGTAATATTTTTATAATTATTTAAATCTCCTTATAATGCAGATTCAATCATTTGTAAAAGGTTATATTTCTTAGCAAACATGTTTATCAATAAAATAATTTTAATTTAACGTAAGGGGATACCTTGTGATACAGATTAACTTAAATATTTTTATTTTTCTAACTTGCATTCAACAATTTAGAAAAAAGAAGGATTTGAGAAAAAAAGAATAATACTCTTTAATATATATATCTGTAAACATAGTCAAATATTAGTAGCTTCTTATTTTTATTTTATTTCAGAAATGTTAAATCACTTTCCCCCCTATAAAACTGAAATGATTATTTTCGCTTTGCATGTCATAATTTTGAAAAAAGTTTCTTACAATCTTAAGGCCTAAAATAGCTTTAAATGGATGATGTTTCTCTATAATATAGGAAACAAAATGTCTACAGTATATTTCTCATTTCCAGAAACTAATCTTAACAAAAAAATATTTGCTTTTGATTTAGAGATTTTAATTAAATAGTAATAATCCTCTGGGGAAAATATGCCCTATCTGCATAATACATTATATTGAAATTTAAAATTTTTCTTCTGTATAAAATAAAGTAATGCATACTTTAGTATTACAGCCTTTTACAAAAGATATATGATAAATCTTTTCAAGAAATACAACCATTACATTTTATAAAAGATATCAAAGCATTAAACCGTCAAATAACATAACAAGGAAGAACAAAACAATGAATTAAACAAAAAAATTATGATGAAATATTTTATGCAACGTTTTTTTTTTTTTTTTCATTATGTAAACAAATACAACAAACATATTTTTCAAAAAAAGGGCAGCATTTTTTAAAAATTTAATGAATTTATAAAACAGAACAAAAAATTCGTTGTTTTGTTTTCTGAAGAAATAATTTTGTATAGCTTAGAAATTACATACATAATAAATACCTCAAAATGTTTTTACAATGTTAAATCCAAAATTATTACAAAAGAAACAAAATATCTTTACCATAAGTAAAATAATAACATACAATTCTCACAAATATTAAAATAATCATATTCTCATCATATATTCTCAAATGATTATATATATTTCTTATTAATATATAATTCTATGATTTGAGAAGTAACGTTTACTGTCAGTCATTTTGTTTTTGAAGTAATTTTCAATGTGTTACAAAGAGTAGATTTATGATCATAACATTATTACTTCAAGCATTATAAACATTTTTTTAAAATAAGTTAATAATTTATTGTTTAAAAATGTTTGTTGTTTTTCTCCTGGTTCTTTAATTTTTTTGTTATTTAGAAAAAATAAAAATGAAAATATTTATCTCATCAACTTGTATATGGAACTCAGAATTCAAATTATTGCCTTATCTTGAAGAAATTTAGTTGGAAGAATTACTAATGGTTGTACTCAAAATTTGTTTACAAATTATTATGAAATTTGGGTTAAGAATACACTTCTCTTTTTTAATGTATATTTAAAATACTTATCGTTAGATTTAAAATTTAAAATAACGTTTTCATAAAATTGTATTCACATTTAAACATGAAATGAAAATCTTTATTCAGCATTTTTTTTATTTGATTCATTAATTGAACAGGTTTATATTTGATATTTATAAATAAACATACCAATGTAATTTTACATATTAATTTAAAAGAAAAACTCAAACCATTTTATCCTTCATACAATTTTACATAAGCTACCAAAATAATTAAGAACTTAAATTCTATTCTTTTTATTACAAAAAAACGTAAATTTTTTAAACACATACCCACACAAACACCCCCTATATATATATATATTTATATATATTTATATATACTAGCTTTAGATGAAATTAATATTTTATTCAATTGTTGCCGTATTGTAAGAATTCACAAATTATCAATGTTTTAATAAATTTATTCACCGTTTTCATTTGAAAATAAAGAGAAAAATTCAAATTTTATTGCTTATTATAATGAAACATGATTTTAATTGTGAAATGGGGAAAAATGATTTATAAGACACAGGGGAAAATATTACGCAGTCAATTTGGGATACAATATATTTTCTCTATCATTATGGAACACATCATTGTTTCTTTCCCTTATCTATCCAAATGTAAAAAAAAAAGGAAATAATAAAATACAGTATTTATTTATATAACTGAAAGTATATCAATTTCAGATGAAAGTTGTCATACAAATAATGCTATGAAGAACAAAATATCTAACGAAATTCTTAAGTTGTAGGAAATTTTAATTAAAATGCCATGATTTTCATACTAAGCAATGGTGGAAAATTTTTCATAGATTTATTCTACAATAAATAAACATTTTTTATATGCATTTAGGAAACATTGAAGTTTTGGTATTTTTTTTTAAAAAAACGTTTTTTCACAACACTTCAACATTTTCTTTGTTTTTCTGCAGAAGAAACTTAGGAATACTTTTTCAGTATACTTAAATTTTTCTTCTTCTTTTTTTGAAAAAAGCTATTTTTTACTTTCATTTTCCTTTTGCGACCTTAACTCGAAAATCTTACGCCAGTAGCAGGTGGGTTTGATGGCAGCTATGTTTATTTAGAGTAGCAATAACTTGCAGCTGTGAAAGAGGAATCGCAAAAGAAAACCAGATCAAAAACTAACACCTTAACCAAAAAATTGTTCACAAAATCTTTTCTTTCCTTAATATAATAAAGTACTGCTAAGTACTGAATTCTTTCTAATGTAAATAAGAAATAACAACTAGAACTGTAGATAATTAAGAATTCTTTCTTTAAGTCTGTTTAATTGAATAGGTTTTTTTTAAAAAATAGTTATATTTATTAAATAACTAATTATTTTATTGTAATATTCTTATATATTATTTTACTACTGTAATAATTTAATAACAACATTTATTATTCAGTAATGATTTTAAATAGTAAGACAAGATTAAAAATTTCAGAGAAGAAAAAATAAATGCTTAAGTACGTTCAGAGTTGATTTCAATCATGACAGTTCAATACTGGAATCAACTTCATATTACACTATCAGGGTAAAAATATCTAGAAATTCATAAAAACACACTTAAATTCTGAAAAAATAGGTTATATAGCAGCATTTTTTACATTTCTAATTTTGGATTTATTTTTATGAATTTCAGTATTACTTAATATGAATACATTATATTACAAATAATTGAATAGGAATAAATGGAAAGTATTTCTTAAAGTTTCTGTTTCACAAAAACGAGATGTGCAATCAAAAGATTTCATCTCTTATATGCAAATAAAACATTAACTTGATTACTTAAAAAATTACTAAGATAAGAATTTACATTACTCTTTAAAGAGTATTTCTCTGTAGTCCTCCCGATTTACACCCGATTTAAAATGTTTCATTGACAAAATAGCCTAAATATACAGCAGAAACTACGCTATATGGTCTATGAGTTTTTGACAGAAAGACAGATAAGCTGTAATGGATTAAATGCATAAAAATGCACTTTTAACTCTAAATTTTATGTTAAAATAAATAAGGTATCTGTAAATACAATTAGAGCACTTGCAGATGTTATTATTAATTCTAAAACAGTATATTTAATACAGATGAATTTCGCTATAGAGAACCCGGTATATAATGAACTCTCAGTTATAGTGAAATTTTTCAATGATTCCATTGAAATTCCTATTTAAATGTTATTTTAAATCGCTTATAATAAATTTTTCAGGTAATGAAAGTTTGATTAAAAGGAACTGAGATTTCACATCTATAGAATTTTCTAGTTTTTGAAAGGTAACTTTAGCATATGTGTTAGGACTCCGAAAAATAGTCTTTTTAACCTTCACATTAAATCTCTCTTTTTAACCGTTTTTGCTTTTTCTGAGATTAAACACTCATCCACAACTTGATAAGTAACATTCCTCTTTTCCCACCCTCTCCATCTATCTAGGAATACACTGGTTCGCCATACAGGCTCCATTCTTTCACCCCTCCTTTGAAAAATCAGAACAATGATAAAATAGACCTTACGGATGACGTTTAATTCTTCTCTCCTATCAATCCCCAGTTGTATTTTCATATTCGTTTGCGCGCTTCGCACTGAAATGTTGATTTACCCTCTCAACCATATCCAGAAAAAAAGTCGATACAAATAAAGAAAACAGTAAAAAGGAAGGCATTTTCAATAGAGGATAAAATAAAATTAATCAGACATATATTGAAGATGGAACCAATTAATCGCCTATGTAATGGAAATTTTCCTTACTAATATCTACAAAATTCATATTTCTCACCCTCAGGGAATAAAAGTACCTTTAATGTCAACTCTTACAATCTCTTAAGTAAAAGCAGCTGCAAAGGTCCGAAATACATTTTTTTGCGGAAAAGGTGGTAAGAAAAACTGTTTTGGAATCAGTCCTTTTCGTTGATAAGAAAATTGATGAGCCTGTACTTAAAGGTACCAGATAAAAGGAAATGTACTCAATCAAATATTTAAGCATTATACATACATATGTTACACACACACAGACACACACACATACATATATATATATATATATATATATATATATATATATATAAAAATGTGTGTGTATGTGTGTGTGATGTCTTAAATAAGTACTTTTTATTTTATTCATTATAACTTTGTTTTATTTTATCCCTTTAAATCTTCCATAGTACTCCACATACATGACTCTTCCAACCAACACCTCACGTTTCAGCTATAGATGTCATCTTTAAATTACGAGAAACCGAGAGGCAGATTTAAGCATCTAGAGCCTGAGACGAATAAAATCTTATTCAGTCTTTAACGCAAGCTCTTTTTTCTCCCTCTCGCTTTCGATTTGCTTCGTCTGTGAAACATCGCTGCTCTGCGCTTTTTTGTGAGGTCTCGCCACCATGTTTTTTGTGATATCTGTATTAAGATGGCATCATGTTGTTAGTAAAATACTTCTTTGTGGAATTAAGCCCTTCGTCAACACGTGCGTCAACACGATCATCAGAACAGAATCAAATTGAACTAGATGATTCAGTTCTCTACGTATATATACAAGATTCATCAGAACTGTATAAACTTGATAAAGAGGTACGAAATAGCAAAGTAAGACTAACTCGCAATGTAACGTATGGTAGCAAACGAACGGAGGAGAAAGTGTGTATCCACAGTTCAGTTCTCGTTCAAAGCTATCTTGAGAAAGGCAGACGGTCATCAAACATACTTATGATTTCGCAACAGTAGTAAAAATCAGTATTCGTGCAATGAACTTGAATATATGCAACCAGCTTGCATTACGGCATGGAAACGATATAGGACAGCAGCGATAATGTATCAGAGGACACTACCCCAACCGGCCCGTCTAACGTTTGCATATGTTCCTCATCACATAC